>JANIJG010023900.1:15811-36876 GCA_024611175.1 Megaceryle torquata | reverse complement strand
GCACAGAGCCACAAAGGTGATTAAGGGAGTGGAACATCTCCCTTATGAGGAAAGGCTGAGGGAGATGGGTCTCTTTAGCTTAGAGGAGACTGAGGGGTGACCTCATTAATGTTTATAAATAGTAAATGGTGACTGTGTGTCAGGAGGATGGAGCCAGGCTTTTCTCAATGATGTCCAATAATAGGACAAGGGGCAACGGGTGCAAGCTAGAACATAGGAGGTTCCATGTAAATGTAAGGAGAAACTTTTTCACTGTGAGGGTGACAGAGCACTGGAACAGGTTGTCCAGGGAGGTTGTGGATTCTCCTCTGGGGACATTCAAAACCCACCTGGATGTGTTCCTATGTGACCTGATCTAGATGATCCTGCTCTGTCAGGGGGGTTGGACTAGATAATCTTTTGAGGTCCCTTCCAACCCTGATCATTCTGTGATTTTGTGTACTGCCAGGTAGGCTGCATAGAAACACAAGACTTGAGTAAAAATAAACAAATGACAGAGATCGTCCATGGTGACATGAACACCGGTTTCCTCTGCTTTTTTTAAAAAAAAAATGTTAGATTGCCAAAATGTAGGGGAGAGTGACAGGCAAGGCAAAGCAAGGCATGAGGGGGAATCTGCATAATCTTCCATTTCCATGGTGTTGTAAACTGAGTGGTATCAATGCTTGATGTGGTTATTGCAACATGAATTGTCATGAAATGAATGTAAGTAATGGTTATGTCATTACAACACCAGACTCACTCTTCTGTCCCCACCAGCACTTTCTGAATGCAAATTATTCATACCGAGCTCTTGTGAGGGAAGAATGTGATCTATTTTTGAATATGCAAGTGCCAAACTTTAGAGATGGAAGAGATAGTATACAAAATATGGTCAGATGATATAGCCATAAATAGTGAGGGAAAGTAAAAAAAAACAAAATTAATTTTTTATTGGTGAGATCTTCCTTTCAATCATTAAGAAGCTTGTACTTCCATAAGCCACATGCATAGGCCTAGGCATCGAAAAATATGCAATTTCTGGATCAGTTGGTTAATGAAACCAGTGCAAACACTGAGACGAAGGTACTTAAAACCCTTCAAACCTGTGTTTAATTGAAGAAGTCATAGAATCAGTTTGGATCTAGGGCAAATAATTTCTTACTCTAGACATATTCTTCCAGGTGAGAGGGCAATTTGTTGACACAAAAGGAATAGGAAGTCTGGTAGCAACTTGCTGCTTATAATACTGCTGGGTGTGACAGATAATTTACAGTGACTTTCTAGCCCTTTCTACCAGCATTTGGAAGGAAGGCATGCTGTGATGTGCATGCATGCATGGCTAACTGAGCCACCCAGGGGATGTGCATATCTTGTCAGGTGCTCAGTGAAAGAGGCAGGACTCCACAAGAGGCATTTTTTGCCTGCCCTGCACCACTCATTCCTATAATTTAATAAGCTGAAAGCCTGTCTCCCCCATTTTAAAAACTGTTAATAAGTGATGCATTTCCTAACATGTTCTCAGACACACACGTGCATACACTCAAACAAACAAGATCATGTAAAAACGTGAAAAAGTCCAAGTTTGCAAACTCTCCTTTGTTTCAAATACTAATTGATGTTGCTAAGAGACAACGGTGTTGCGATCTATTGCATCACTTCCAAACCCAGACACTTAAAGAAATTAATAGCTGAATGTACTAAAAATCTCATACTCTCACATAATAAAATCTGAGTGTACAATTCCTAATAAATAGAAACAAACACACTACAACTCCTCTCCTCCTCTGACCCTAAATCAATATTATCATCCTGATTTTTCAGAAGTACTGTTCTTGTAGCTCTGTAATATTTCATAAGGAATTCTTCATGATTGGTGCTTTAGAAAAAAAACAAGGTTTGTTTGCTACCACCAGTCTAAATGAATGCACTTCTTTGAAAGGAAATGTGAGAATGATTTATGTGCACATTAATGTCATGTATTGATCAACTGCCTAGTCATATGTAATTTTACTATTACTTGATATTGTGGTTATTCATTAAGTGCTAGATATATGATTCCAAAGAAATATCACTTATCAAATTTTAGCAAAATAACACATGGCAAATTGCCTATGAGATATTTCTGAGTTAAATGCATCCCATAAAAGGAAATATTTGAGAGGGATTCATCTCACCCAATTTTTAGCCATCTGAAAGTTGGGTGCTTAACCTAAGCTAGTCACTCAAATTCCTGTACGAGCAATGGGGAGAGATTGTAATAGAGAGCGATTTATCCAGTCTATCTCCTACATCTATCTTCAAATGGGATGAATTGCCATTGTAGGAACCTATCTTTCTTCATTTACCATAAGGGGAACCTGGACAAATAGCTTAGATGAAACCCCTAACTTTGGATGGCTAAATGTAGTGAAGATGAATTTTCCTCTAAATCAATACAATACAAATAATACATAAAAGCCACAGTGCACAGGTCAAAGTTAAGGCGGTTGTGATGAAATATGCATTTTCTTGTTCTTGGTAAGAAGAACGTAGGAGTTTTGCATAGCAGGAAACTTCAAGATTTGCAACGGAATGGTGCTAAACTATTAATTTCATTATTTTCCATTCTGCTGGGAAGTGAGTGAATAAGTAACTACACTGTTTATCACTGAAGTCTTTTCCAAGTCTTTTATGTAGTTTTTCCAAAAAGGATCAAGTGCTTGTTACATTTATAGGAACAGTTTTAAGTCCTGAAGGAAGAATAGCAATACCTCTTGGATTACCTGCAAGTTATGCTAAATACAGTCACATCTTTGAAGGCAATGTAGTGATTTTGCTATCAGCATTTCCTTTCAAAACAGGATTTATTTTTTTATTGAAGTCATTATTCTTCTATTGTAAGTAAACTAGAAGGTGTCTCTCCCCTCAGCTTCATTTTTTTTCCTGTGAAAGACAACTTGTCCAGCAACATTAGGTTGGTGTTACGTAGCTCCCTGCCTCACATATTGATACCTTCTCCATTCTGGCTGTTATTTTCCTAACACTCTCTTTCTGCAAGAGTCTCTCTGGGCCCCAACAGCCTTGCGGGTCTCCTGTTCCTCTCCACTTTTACAGTGATCAATGACAAAGGGATTCAGCTTTTCAAATACCAAGGAAAAAATGAAACAATAACCTGAGGACAGTAAGTTACTAATTGCTGCTTCCATGGGAAATCAGAGTAAAACTGGTCAGAGGAACAGATCCAGCAGAATCATCCAGGAGTACCAGCTATTTTACTGGTTACTGAAAGCTTAAATCACAGCATCTGTAAATCTTGTATGAATTGAATCAACTTCCTTTTAATTCTTAAGATTTTATAAACATTTTTTTATATTGTCATAATAACTGCTCAGAGGTAAAACAAGGCTCAGGTTTTATTATCTCTGAACGAAGGTACTTTAACTTGTTTAAAAAAGAGGGTTTGGATAGGTCAGAGATTTAAAATCATTATCACCATTTTGGTGTCTCCTATGTAGTAAGTTAACTCCATGTGTGTACTACTGGTCTTAAAATTTTTACTTTGTACACCTTTGGGATAACAGCTGCTGTTTGTTCAGCAGATGCATCTGTGTGTGCTTTTCAAATAGACTAAATACACAAAGACAGTGAGTAAATATAAATAGAGAGTATACGTAATAGACCAGAATGGCCTTGACTACACCCTCTTCTGAAGGAGATTTGTTATAAATTATAATTCGGACCATCAAAAATCTTCATAAAAGCTGCCTGAAGAGGAACTTCTAAAACAACCAGGAGGCTTCAGAGATGACTCACAGCAGCAAGGGCAATACTGCTTGTTGTGGCAAATTGAAAGATGATGCTACTATAAAGACAAACATAAACAGGTGAAAGTACCTACCACTGTAGGTATCCTGAAAGCAGTTGATAGAAAGCCTGCTTAAGTTAAACTAAAATCACATTTGCTGAAGATGGAAAACACATTTTTGATTACCTACTCCTATTATCTCATTACAGATGATCACAGAGGGATCAAACCTTCGTGTATAAATTATTTTTGCCTGGTGCAAAGACAAAGGCAGCAGAGATGTCATGGAGGTGGGAGACACTTTGCAGCCTGAGAAAAACTGGGCAATAGCTCTTACATAACTGGACACCTTCAGAAGGGAACTTTTAGGCATGCATATGGAGCAGGGCAAGCATCACTATATTGTCCCAGTGACATTAGAATGAAAGTATTTTGATTTTACATTCACACCACTAATATCATCAAATGCTTATGGAAATATCTAACAAATAATTAATAACACATACATGGCCTAATGAAGATAAAAGGAATGAGATTCTCTGTGAATTTTTAATCTGAATCTTAAAGAAAATTTCATTAATTAGTTTTAATGACATTAAATATTTAAAGCTACTTTCTGTTTAACTTGTTATTTTTGACTTTTTAAAACATGTCATTTTTGTACTGTATATCTTTTCTTCAAGTTATCACCAACTATTATAACAAAAATTCTTGGCCTGAACTAGTAAAAGAACTTCCTGATGGAGACACGACTGATTAATTTGTCCTGGTATCCAGTTCATCACATTGATTAAAAAATCCTGTTTAGGTCATATTTGGAAATATTTTTAATGTTCATTTTTATAGCACATTAAATCCCAGTATCTCAGACTATTCAGAAACATTAATGAATCTTCACAGCTTAGGTAGTAAAATAGGAAGTAAATCTCCCCCATTAAAAAAAAGATAAAGTGTGTGACATAAAGACAAGCTTTGGTCAAATACCAGTTGCCCACTCAGTGCGGGAATAAATAGATTAAATTCTCTGACCTGTTTTATGCAGAAAGATCAAACCAAACGATCTAATGGTCCTTAGTGGCTTAAAAATCTATGGAACTGCCAAATGTTTTCTGCGAAGTCAGAAGGTGAGTGACTGAGAGACACTGAAGTGTATGTATCAATAGGAAGCAATTACACAATTACTATGTTCACTTCTATCAGTATAAATACCAAAAATATATCAGGAAGTTATTTATTAGGAAAGAGTTCTTATCTTATTATACTACTTTTTGATTATGATACACTATTTCCGGATGAATTGTTCTTAAGAAGAAAATCTATTGATTAATTATTAATATCAAATTTTGTTAAACCCGTTCCATGATGAATTACAACCATTTCAATTTTACTAAAAGAACACAGGTCCACCATAATAAATAATGAAGTAAATACCTGGATTCATAATCCCACTGTTCTATTTGCCCTTGCAAGTGAAAAGAAAGACCTGTAGTCCACCCTAAGTGTAAAATATCTTAAATAAGTTTATAAGAAAGCATGGTCCTTAATGACCTGGACAGTCAGATGTTCTGACAATGTCAGACTTCTAACAAGGTCATCATAAGAAAGAAAAGTGCCATCTAGTCAAAGAAGGAAATAGTTCAGAAAAATATAGATTAGCATTTTTGCTTTTGTTCTTTCTTTATGAGAACAAGATGCTGATTATTAACTATGCGCTATATTTTACAACAAAGTTCTAACAAAGAATACAACTAATCTACCTTGAAGGACTATACTGGGTCAAAAATGTTAAACCGTGTAACTAACTTTCAATTATTCTTGCTATATTGTCTTAAAGGTTCACTTGCATGTTCACTTTATAATATGTATATTAAATGTAGGTTGCCCTAGACCAATCTTTACAAATATTTACCCCTATTTTCAAAGCTTACACCAGAAGATAACATTTTGTAATCCTCTGACACACGTTACATCTGTTCTGCTCTCAGATAGAGTTTTGCATAAGCCAGTATAACTTCTTCTGCCTGTGACATATAGCTATATGGCCATGATCCTCCATTTGCTGTTATACACTGTCTAGCTGTCCTGTTTCAGTATGCACTTGCTGAAACATCTGGATGACACAAATATTATATCACAATCAGAGAACAAGTTCTTGATGAAGAAATAACACCCAAACCACCTTGTGAACAGCCTGCTCAAACCCAGACATGTTTGAAACCTATCCCTCTCTGAGGCTGACATTGTGCAATCCTTTGCAGAGGGCACAGATCTCATCCTAGTGTTGAGAAAGAGCTGCTACAAAGAGACCATAGCATCTATTTGTCTGTTAAGTGATGGATAGCTATTCGAAGCTGTCAAAACCACACTGCACCTGAGATTCCCAATCTGTGCTGAGAGGACATAGTCTATTGTCCTCCCTCCCCGCACATTAAAGGTACATTAACTTTAGAAATAAAATATTGTTTTTGAAGTTGTAGAAGGCAAAGTGTTTTATTAGATCCAGTGATTAGCTTTAGGTCATGATTAGTCTTCTACAGTGTGCAGCAAGAGATATCATAATGAAGTTGCCAGCATTTCTAGTTTTTTACAGGGAGCTGTCACAGAAATGACAGGATTGTTCCAAAGCACAAGACAACTTTCCATGGAGAGGTGAAAGACAGTGAAAAAGAATCCAATCAAGGTTTATTTATCTGGGATTTGAGCTCAGTAAGTGATGTTAACATTTTGTAAGGGTTTCACTGGAGCACAGTGCCACCAGTACCAGAGGAAAAACCTCATTCTCTCTGATTCATACCTTTGCAACTGCTGTACAGGACCTCTGTGAACAGCCTCACCAACCTTCATGTTTTCACTCAAATTGTAGAATAGATTATATAGAGGTTTTTTTATTAAAATATTAATAATTTTTAGGATATAACAATTTTTTTTTTACAAAATTGTGACATCTGATCTGTAAGTAAAATGCCTTCCATCTCACATTACCACACAAGGACTAGGCCAAACCTAATCTCAGGAGGTTGGTTGCCAGATCCATTTAAAGTTTCTGGGTGAAAGGGAGGGTAAACCAGTGAAGATGGATACCAGTCCTTGTTATCTGCAATCGGGCAGAAGACAGGATGCCATCAGGGAAGCTAATGGTCCGTTAGCTACTCTGCGAGGGCCAGACAGGGGACAGAAGAATATGACCATGCCAGAGATGGCGGGAACAGCGGGGAGGGAAAATGCGTTCAGAAACGGGAAAGCAAATTGAGTGAGACTAATGTAGGGACCAGGAGGGATGCAGAGGAGGGGCAGACAAGCGTGAAGATGAGGACGCAGAGTCAGAGTGCAGGCGAACGTGCTGTAACAGAGAGGAGAAAAATGCCAAGTACGAAATGGTGAGAAGAGGAGGAAGTATGGAGGTCAAGCAAATGCTGCGACATGGGAGCTATGCGAAAAATGCAAAGAAAATTCAAGCAGGTAGCTGCTCCTGAAGTGGAGATAGAGAAATCTGAGTCACAGGGGTTCTGAGTATATAGAGTCTCTTGGATCAGTGAACTGAGAGGTTGCATTTCTGCAGGGGTTTTTAAGGATAAACTTAAAAACTTCAAAAATGCCACAGACAGGGAAGGGAAGATGGGTGAAAGAAGGAGATGGGAGTTTCTCACTGATGCTAAAAAGGAGAGAAAAAGAGACAAAAGGAAGTTTGATTTAGATATAAATAACAACCCACTAATTATTTTAGGCAGTCACAAATATGGAGGCTCAATCTTACTGTTTTCAAAAGCTTAAATATGGCAAAACAACATTGTCATTTAAAATATTGACTATTTTGTAAGCATATTTTTTACAGACAAGCCAATGTTCTGAGAACTGGTATTGCCAGGCTTTGTTCCAGAGCTGTCATTACAGTATATAAACCAATATAAACCAATTAAGTGCCATTGTTGCCTTTCTAGAAGGAGCTCACTAAAGATATATGCACTTACACAGGACAGCTGTAAATTAAATTAAGCCAGATGGATTTCTAAGGTTAGACAATCCTCATTCTGTTACATGAGAAAAATCACTTCAAGGATCCTTCTCTGGAGTTTCAGAGATCCAATGGTGTCAGAGTGTGCTAATATTGTAGAGTCCAGTGGCTGCCAAGATTTATCTTTTAAAGGTTTGCCAGTGTCATAGTGTACTGCTATTTTACAGTCCAGCAACTTCCAAGGTTTATCTTTTTTGCAGAAACCCATATAAAAGTTACAACATCTTGGACAGTTTTGATAGGAAGCATCCATAATCACTGAAAGATTGAAAAGTATTTGAAGTAGGACACACTAATAATCACTGCTTTCACAGCAGGTGTCACCTTTTACTTTGTAAAAGTATCGTGTCAGAGTACCCCAAGAAGGGAGACAAAACTTCTAGACTGATGGAAAGCATTGAATAGGGTTGTGGGCAGATGGTTTGGAAAAGGCTTTATTTTTCTAGTGACTTTTTCAGCTGTAGTCTACACATTAAAAAGAACAAACTTTCTGCAGAGATCCTGCCTAACTAGCAAGCCCTTTTGTGGCAGGGAGGAAAGTTCTAAACACCCTGTACTCTCTATAGCACCTTGAGTCAATGAGAAACCTGACTGAAGGCCACTGCATCTTCCTCTGCAAAGGAGGGGAGAGAACGATCATATGAAGAGCTGCCACAGCTTTGGTTATAGTTTCTTCTTTTAGGCAGACCCATGTCTCCACAAAAGGAGAAATAATCTGTACTAAAAGAAGGTCTGGTGTAGGGCGTCTCTTTAAGCACTGGGAAACTGCAAAGAAATGCTGAGCCACAACTGGATACCTGTTCTGCTATTACAGTCTCAAGTATACTTTCCAGTCCTTGGGACAGAATTGTTACTTTATAGCAAAGCCAAAAATTAACTGCTTTTTTAATATCTATTTTTAAATGCTCAGCCAAATGAATTTTCAGGACTGCAATTTTAGTATTCACAGCACACAATCATTCTAAGCTAGTTATCGTGATAGTTTTGGGGTTTCTAGAATGACTATTTTATAAACATCTACAGAAAATTAAAATTACACAAGATGTACTTTATCTTACCATGTTTATGTAGTTCTTCAGAAACCATTTGGTTTATTCCAGTTAAGGAATAACTGAACTTTGTTAAGGACTCCTCACAGTCCATTAGTCAGGATATTTTCCAGTAACTTCTGAAACAGCAAAACTTGAATTAGACAACTTTATTTACATGGTTTAGTAGAGTCATTTCATATACTACAACCTGTCCACATAATATTTTTTCAAGATTTTTATCAAAGTGAATATAGGATGCCACAGTATGTGTTTCTATTCATGCATCTGCCAAAGCTATTCTTATTTGATTGTTGTAAACTTTTTTTTCTTTGGTATCTTAACTTCTGCAGTAGGTTTGAAACATAAGCATTACAAATATTAGCTGAGCAGTGAAGAAGCAGGAGCTTATGATCACTGTCTTAATGGACGATACATAAAATTCAAAAAGCCCAGACTTCAAAATAGCCTTATTTAGGGCAAAGATTAATTAGATGCTTCTCTGAGATCAGTCCACAGTCAACATTTAAATTGGTATTTCCCTTCTGAAACTTGGCAAAAAACAAAACAAGGATGAAAGAGTTAATATAATTGGAAATTATCAGAGATCTCAATACGCTTTTGGAGCAATTCTAATAAATCATCTAATTTAAAAGTTACTAAATATAGACATTCAGATTTGTACAAAATGGGTAATCTCAAACTTGAAGTTGCCTGTAGATGCCATCTGTCCTCTATCAGTGAAAGAAGCCATGTCAAAGAAGTATCAGTGTTAACAGGAAGTGTGCAGAGCTTGCTGAATCTGCCTGGTCATTAGTGCCACATGAGAGGACAACCAGTTGTAAAATTGATGTCAAGTTGGATGTTCATTGAGGAGTATCACTATAAGATGTTGAGATGAGCAGTGGGGATCCAAATCAAACATTCCAGAACACAGATGTAAGACTCAAGTCCCCAGAAGACAGATTTTTCTGTATTTGAATATCCTCATGACCAAGTCAGGTCTCATTAAACTCTCACTCAAAGAACAGAGAAACAAAACCAGCTTATAGCACTAAGGTATACATTGTTGTCCTTTATGTGACTCACCTTTTTTCTAGCAACTAAAGACACCTGTGAGGAAAATGAATATTTCAAGATCCTTTTGCAACAAGGCAAGATATGTACTATTGTTTGAACATCTTGCTTCAACGTACATGTAGAAGTGATCATCACTGTAGAAGACAGACATCTCTGACCATGAAGGAAAGATTTAATATCCAAAATATAAGGGTGGGTTTGTCCTAAATCCTCAAAGCTTCAGATGCATTTCTTTTTATTTACCCATTGTCCATTAGTTTCTACTAATTTGGTCTATATGAAATCATTTTCTTTGAAGTCTGTTGCCAACTCATTAAGTGCTCCAAATTTTCCAGTACATGGATTTATGAGCAATTAAGAGTTTCTTAGACTTTTATTCAGGAAATATAGCTCATTACATGCTGTCAGGGCATTTGGCCACTTTAAGGAGATTCTTTACTAGAAAATTTGTTGTTTCTTAACAATGTTGCCCAGTCTCTCCCTTTTTAGTTATTTTGCCCTGAACACTTTTTTTTTTTTCATGCCCTACATTGGCTCTAATCTGAACAGCTATTCCACTGGGAAAAAAAAAAAAAAAAAATTATATTTTACCTAGGTGTCTTCCAACAGTAAATTTACTGAGCTCATCTAATGGGTCTCATATAATGGATGAAAAGCCTCCATTGCCTGAGTGCAGGTCTTGAGACATATATTCAGACAAATGTTTTACCTTATTGCCCTTCTCTCCTTACTCCTGGCAATATGTACACAGTATGTTCACGTTAACGTATTTTCTTCAGAATCCAAGGTCCTGCAGTTCTTTCTGCCAACTCTGCCATTTGATCAAAATCTCTATTCTTAAATGGCAATTTTCATTTTAGACCTACAGGAAATGGATCTGAGTGTGCCACTATATAAAAAGCTAGATTTTTTGAGCCTTTCATCTTCTACACCTTGGATAATTTTCCTACTTGTAGTAAAGTAGTGTCATTTCTATTGAAAGACTGCTCTTTTGAAATTTGTCACTGGGTGGTTCTCTAAACTTTATTAGCTGTTTCTAATGGTACCTTTTATTTACTGGACAATTCTTAAGTTCTTTAAGTAGCTAGTGCTGTAGCAAAGCAATTTCACAAGCAGTTTTGAAGGATTTATTGTCTGGGTGCAATTTTTTGTTAATGGAATCACTGCTCAAACTATGTTCAACTCTGTTTGCAAAAGCATCACAAAGAAGGGTATCTGAGTTAAGGTCTGCAGGAAATCATTTTAAATAACGGTGGAGTCCAGCCAGGGCCAGCTCTCAGCTCTCTGATATGAGCAAAAGATCAAGTCATGGTGCATCATGTGCAATCACAGATACCTACTTGCTCAAGCACAAATATCAGTAAAGCTACTCATGTACATAAGTGTTTGCAGTTACAAATTCCATTCTTGTTGAATATATTTAACATGTTTATCCACAGTTCTGGGTAAAATTCTCAGAGATCATAAGAAGAAAAGGAAAAAAAATACACAAACTTCTCTTTGGCTGAAAACAAATCACCATTAAACAATTTATTGAACTATTTTCTTACATGCTTCATGCACAAAATTTCTGGTTTTTAAGGCTCACTCTTTGTAATCCTTAAGCTACTGCCTAAATTTTCCTTAGAAGGCTGGAGAAAAATGTTATTGTATAATTTTTTCAGAATATGTTTTAAACTGTTGACTAGTCTGTACATTTTAACTTCCGCCAACACTATTCAAGACCACCTTACGTTTCCCCAGAGTTATTGATATTGGTATGCAAGGTGACTAGCTATAATCTTTTTATAAAAGGCATCACATTTTTCCTTTCATCAGGTTTGCATTGTGCACGGGCAACTCATCACTGTTAAAAAAAACAAAACAAAACAAAACAAAGAGTGAAAGAGAGAAAGAGAATATTTTAGTCTATTTATGGACAAATTAAATGTCTGTGACAAAAAAAAAAAGACTACTCACTTTCTGAATGGCGTTTTCAAACATAGTAAGGGTCTTACGGTTTATTGTGCTTCTCTAGATGAGAAAATGAGCCTGCCCTCCATCAGAAGCAGCTCCTAATACTAAAGGCTATTGATAGGCAATGCTAACTGTTTTACAACTCTCAGTGATTGTGCTGTCATATACATACCATATATATCATATCTACATATTGACAAATCATCTAGATGTATATGAGTATAGATGAATATGTGTATATTAAATATGTATGTATACATATGTATATATGGGCATATATATGCAGAAAATCAGGAAGATCAAATGGTCATGAACAGTTTCCCAGTCCTCTGCAGTATGCATAATATAGGGTACAGCCACCAGCTTTTAAGCATTTGCATTCCAGAGAAAGTAACATTCCATGTATTAAATATTCCCCTTCAAGGTAGATTTTCTTGACAGCCCTTTTCAGTCAAAACTCCTTGCCTCACAGTAAGATCTTTCAGTTTCAGTTGAGATTAAAGAAATGAACTAGCAAAAGAAGAAACAAAATGCACCTCTACAGAACCCATCTATTCATGTAACACATATACCACACACGAACACTGTCAACAGCCTGGCATCCTGTCCCACACATTTCTATCACGCAGTATGCTTTAATAAAAAGCCCCCATATCAAATGACAGCACCTAGTTAGAGCTCCCACATCAGTCATGCTCTTAAAGGAATTTTATTTTGTGTTTCCTAATTGAATCCTTTGAAAATACACCAGAAAGGTGAGATAATTTTTTTTAATTCTTTTCTCTTCTGGCTTTTAATTACCCCTCCCTAAAAAGAACAGACATCAAATAATAGAAAGACTACTACAGGAAACTTTCAGTAGAAAACTGAAATCTTGCATAACTGATATTTTAAAGGGACAATATTTTTACTTAAATTATCTGGGATAGGCACAGCTTTGGAGAGTGCAAAGTTAAAATCACTGGCAGAACATTTGCTTGTTTGATGACAGGCACAAGCTCGAGGTCCACCCACATGCCCCTGTCCTCAGAGGAAAATTCACTCTAACAAGTAAAGGTCAGCTAAAATATTTCTTCTTCTTAACACACTGCTGGGTCTCTCACTCCTTCTATGATTTTGCTCTCCTACCATGGCAAACAGTCTTAATTGTGACACTTTTGATGCACATGAAGCAAAAATGGCCTAGATTAGCTTTAACTCCTGCACTCCAAAGGAGTTAGTATACTGGAACCTGATTTCTGTGGAGAAAACTTGAGCCTTCACTGCACAAAGTAAAATGTAGTCAAGAAACTTTGGGGTTTCATTCCAGTTAAGCAGAAGTGCAGCACTCTGAAAACCATGTTCACTGCAATCTGATCACTTAAGTAATATAATTATGTCAATGCTTACCAAAGAATAACACAGCATAAGTCAATTTTCTGCATCACTCTGTCACTGTATCCTGTACCTTTGGTGATCTGCATAACTTCCAGCTTTATCATATTTGAATGCTAAGCCTTCTCAAACAATTACACAGTTCAGTTATTTTAAGTAAAATAGATTTGTCACAATTCTCTCACTCTGCTATTGCTGAACAATGGCAGGTGTGCAAAGGCAAGAAATTCCTTCAAATCCCACCTTGGCTCAACACAGAACACATGGAATGAAAAGCAAGAGATGGAGCCAGATGTTGCAGTGGTAACATCCTCTTTCCTTTATCATCTCATCTCATTCCTCAAGGCAGCCAATCTCCTCTCGCCTCCACACCAGTGACAGTAATCCTGTGTGAAGCAGTGTCACCGTATAACCATTAAAAAGAAGCAGCAGTAGCAATAATACTCAAGGTGCCTTTCCCATCTTTTCTTTTATAAAGATCAAACTTTGGGACAATCTGGAAAATAAGAACAGTTAGATGTGCTCTGTGAAATCACATCTTTGTCAGAATAGGAAACAGGGAGAGACAGAGCTATTGGCAACTGTTCTGATTAAAAAAATAATAAATCATGCTGTCAATATTACAGAGAAAGATTAAGGTTAGTTATGTACATGTGTACAAGCACACAAACAAACAATTGATAGACAAGAAATATATTGTGTTTTTGAGAAAGTATCATATGAAAAGATAATGAGCAAAAACTCCAGACAAGTAGTCCCTGTAAACCCCCACACCTGGTAAGATGCAGCTCCCATCTTCCATCCTTCTTGCTTTTCACAGTGCAGTTTTCTCTCTACAGAAATAGGGTATATTAGTGTCATCATCTGATCCAAGCAGACTGTCGGGATTTAGATAATAATGCAACTGATCCCTCTTCGGGCTGTCAGCATGAACATGTGGCACATTGATGTGCAGACGTGTAGAGATAATGCAAATTCAGAGGCACTGGCAAAATATGTACCTGAATGCCAGCCTCTCCCAGCTTGATCCTTCTGTGGGCTCCTATAAACAGCCGTATCCTAAGGAATAACAAACAATGTTTTCCATGCTCAGACAGTGAAACTCACATGGGCACAATTGCTCTAAGTTCTTGGTGAAGGAGTGTACCACCAGCTTCTGCCCCAATCCCCCAGTTCATGCATTTTGCAGGTCCCTCTTGCATTGGCAGAGCAAGTTTTAAACCCATTGAACCACTTCCACTGACACCTTGGGGTTCAGCAACCCACCACTCATTGACAGTTGTGGGCAGGGCACCACTGCCCTCGTCTTGGTCTTGGCTGTGCCAGGCTGCTTCTACAGCCACCCTTGGGACCTCCAGTGTTTTTTCCTCAATCTCCTTACTCTTTTTCCTCCTACTACTAACATCCCAGTTGCTGTTAGTGCTCTGTATTGGTCCTTGCAGCCTGCTAAGCCAAGCCAAACCAGCCTCTTCCCACATATTCCTTCTCCTGAAGGTGTATATGGGCTTTATGTGAAGCAGTGTCCCATAAAGAAACCTCAATAATAATACTGAGGCCACTAGTCATCAAGATAAGTCTTTGGGTTGACAGTCATCTTTTAAAATCCATCTGTATTTGCTCCAGTGCCAAATTTTGTCCCTTGGGACAACTTATGAGTATAAACTTTCCTTAGATAAATTGCCAGGATTCAACACTGGTCTCTATAAATATAGACCTCAAATGCTCATGCATCTTCTTTGACAAGAATGGCTATTAAGGTGATAAGATCTTAAAGCTTAAACAACCAGACAGCTTATCTGAACACACTAAATAACATATTTTCTGTCAAATAGAAAGTGTTTTCCATCTGTGTGAAATAGAGCTAAAGATTCTAATTCCTATGAAAATATTGGTGTATACTTTCGGGAATCAGTTCTGAAATGGATCAGAGAAAAATCTTTCCACTAAATATTTTCCTCAGAAGGTCTTAGCCACATAATTCACCCATGCAAAAAGATGTTTAACTATACTCATTGAGGAGCCAAATGTAGCCACAATATATTCAATGTTTCTGTTAGTTTTGGGAAGAAGATTCTTAATGCCTCTAAGTAGTTGAATTCCCACTTAAAATTAAATTTATGTTTAATTATTTTCACATTGGGGAAAGGTAATAAATACTCAGCTTTCCAGGAAATTTTTTGGTTGAACTATCAAATTCAGATGCAGTCAGCCTCAGGCAGGACTTAACAACTAGCAAGTCTACCAAAATAGCTACTTCATTTAGGTACTGCCAAAGTTCAAATCTGCTTAAACACTGAGATGGGGATCCATGATGGTTTCTTCTGCTTGGGCTTACTCAAGGAAGGCAGGTTTTTCTTCTCCAAACATAATAAACTGTTGGTTAATACAAGTTTGTGCAAATTTGATCCCATGACAAGGGAAAACTGAACAAAGGAAAAATGGCTAGCAGAATGCCCTGGGTCCCAAGTGGACAGGGGTGCAGGGTTTCAGGCTCCACAGAAGTACTGGCACTACGAGCTAGCTCTGTGCAACTTCTGTGGGGAAATTCATGGCACCTAATTTTAGATGGACTGTATTTTACTGCTAAGCTTGGAAATAGGCTAAAACAAAGTAAAGCTACCTGCACGGACCCAAAAGCATACAACTTTGATCATAGAATCAATCACAGAATGAGTGGTTTGGGTTGGAAGGGACCTTAAAGAACACCTAGTTCCAACCCCCTTCTCCTTTGACCTGCTGGCCATGCTTCATTTGATTCAGCCCAGGATATGGTTGGCTTTCTGGGCTGCACTCAGACACTGGTGGCTCATGTTGAGCTTTTCATCAACCAGCACCCCCAAGTCTTTCTCCTCAGCACTGCTCTCTAGTCATACTCTGCCCAGCCTGTATTTGTGCTTGGGATTGCTCTGACCCAGATGCAGGACCTTGCACTTGGCCTTGTTGAACTTCATGAGGCTGGCATGGGCTCACCTCTCAAGCTTGTCAAGCTCCCTCTGGATGGCATCCCTTCCCTCCAGCGTGTTGACTGCACCACTCATCTTGGTGTTGTCCACAAACTTGCTGAGCATGCATTCAATCCCCCTGTCCATATCACTGACAAAGATGCTACATAACATCAGTCCCAGTACCGATCCCTGAGGATCACCACTTATCACTGGTCTCCACTTGGACATCAGGCCATTGACCACAACTTTTTGAGTGTGACCATCCAGCCAATTCTTTATTCAGTGAGTGGTCCACCCATCATATCCATGTCTTTCTAATTTAAAGATGAGGATGTCATGTGGGACAGAGTGGAAGGACTTGCACAAGTCGAGGTGGATGACAACAGTTGCTCTTCCCTGTTCCACCAATGATGTAACTCCATTGTAAAAGGCCACCAAATTTGTCAGGCACAATTTGTCCTTGGTGAAGCCATGTTGGTTGCTACCAATCACCTCATTTCCTATGTGCCTTAGCAGAGACTTCAGAAGGATCTGCTCCATGATCTTGCCAGGCACAAAAGTGAGACTGTCTGGCCTATGGTTCCCCAGGTCTTCCTTTGCTCCCTTTTTGAAGATGGGGGTTATGTTTCCCCTCTTTCCGTCAGTGGGAACTTCACCAGAGTGCCATGACTTTTCAAATATGATGGAAAGTAGTTTAGCAACTTAATCTGCCAGTTCCCCCAGGACTTGCAGATGTATCTCATTGGGTTCTGTGGACTTGTACATCTCCAGGTTCTTTAGATGGTCTTGACCTGATCTTCACTTACAGTGGGTGGATCTTCCTTTTCCCAGTCACTGCCTTTGCCTTCTGCAACTCGTGTGGTGTGACTGGAGCCTTTGCTGGTGATGACTGAGGCACAGAAATCATTGAGCACCTCATCCTTCTCCATATCATTTGGGAGCAGGTCTCCTGTTTCCTTCTGGAGAGGGACCACATCTTCCCTGTTCTTCCTTTTATCACTGACATACCTGTAGAAGTGTTTCATGTTACCCTTGACATCCCTGACCAGATTTAATTCTGTCTGGGCTTTAGCTTTTCTAACCTGATCCTTGGCTGCTCAAATAACTTCTTTGTATTCCTCACTGGCTACCTGTCCTTGCTTCCACTCTCTGTACACTTTATCTCTCTCTAGACTGATCTTAACCCCATAACGGGTTAGCATTCTAAGTCAAGTATCTTTCTTCCATTCCTCCAGCTGATAAGCAGAACCTGGTACTTTGTGTTAATTGTTTTCTATTTTTATTTTTCCTGTCTTCAGGCTTCTCTAATTTCTTCTGTACCAATCATCCTTTACACTAACAGTGATATCCAGCTTTATTTAGTCATCTAATTTAACACATACCCCAGCTTTATATATTGAGGAATTTCAGGGTGCCAGGAAAATAAGATGTGACCTAGAAACTACCATTGAGGAGTTTTATCACTTGCTTCTGTTCTCTGCAGTCAGAGAATCACAGCATGGTTGAAGTTGGAAGGGACCTCTGGAATTCTTCTGGTCAAACTCACCTGACTGATCAGGACTACCTAGAGTTGTTTGCCCTTGAGCGTGTTCAGACAGCTTTTGAATATCTCCAAGGATGGAGACTCCATAGCCTCACTGGGCAACCTGTGACAATGCTGAGTCACCCTCACAGTAACAAAGTGTTTCTTGATGTTCAAATGGCACCTCCTGTGTTTCAGTTTATGCACACTGTTTTGTGTCCCTCTGATCCTGCCACTAGGTACCACTGAAAAGAGTCTCCCTTTGTCATATCTGCATCCTCCCTTCAGGTATTTATTAATAAGACACCCCCAAGCATTCTCTTCTCTGGATTAAACAGTCCCTAAACCTTGACACCCTCTCAGCCTTTCCTCATATGCAAACCTCATGAAGTTCAACAAGGCCAAGTGCAAGATCCTGCACCTGGGGTGGAGCAATCCCAAGCACAAATACAGGCTGGACAACAAGTGGATTGAGAGCAGCCCTGCAGAGAAGGATTTGGGGGTGTTGGTGGATGAAAAGCTGGACATGAGCCAGCAATACGTGCTCACAGCCCAGAAAGCAAATTGTATTCTGGGCTGCATCAACATAAGTGTGGCCAGCAGGTAAAGGGAGGTGACTCTTCCCCTCTACTCCGCTCTCATGAGACCCCACCTCATGTACTGCATTCAGTTCTGGGGCACCCAGTATAATAAGGCCATGGACCTGTTGGATTGGGTCCAGAGGATGGCCACAAAGATAATCAGGGTGCTGGAATACCTCCCCTATGAGGACAGGCTGGGAGAGTTGGGGTTTCTCAGCCTAGAGAAGAGACCTTATTGTAGCCTTCTGGTACTTAAAGGGGGCCTAAAGGAAAGATGAGGAAGCACTCTTTATCAGGGAATATAGTGATAGGATGAGGGTTAATGGTTTCAGACTGAAAGAAGTTAAATTTAGATTAGATATTAGGAAGAAATTCTTTATTGTGAGGTTGGTGTAGTACCAGAACACATTGCCCGGATACGTTGTATACACAACTCCCTGGAAGTGTTCAAGATCTGGCTGGATGGGCCTTTGGGCAACCTGGTCAAGTAGGAGGTATCCCTGCCCCTGGCAGAGGGTTTGGATCAAAATGATCTTTAAGGTCTCTTTCAACCTGCACCATTCTGTGATTCAGTGATGATATGTGAGGTGCTACAGTCATCTTTATAGTCCTTCACTGGACTCTTTGCAAGAGCACCATATCTATTTTGTACTGGGGAGCCCAGAATGGAGGACTGTACTCCAGATATGGCCTCACCAGTGCTGAGCAGAGGGGAAGGATCACTGCTGTGATTTACCCATCTTAAAATTCTGGAATTATTCCCACATCTTTTCAGCTTAATTAATAACTTCCTATCACATAATTCAGTCCAGTTCAGATCAGAATACAGGAGCATGAGGATGGTCATACTGACCAGACTAGAGGTCCATCTGTCAGTAGCAAATGTCTATGAAAGAGAATAAAAATGGGGTCAGTATATGGCTTTACTTCCCCCAAAGTGTCTCCTTGACCCCATAAATGTATGGCTCACAGAATTCCTAATAAGAACAGGTGTCAATATATTTAATAACCTTGGAGGCCTTTCTCCTCAATGATTTTTTCTGTTTGGTTTATGAATTTACATAAACTTTAAGCACCAAAAACATCCTGCATCAGGGAATCCTCTAGGTGAAGTGTGGTAGATTAAATCAACTGTGTATTCTGTGTCTAAAAATAAGCTACTTTGCAAAGGATAGCAGAGTGGTCTGGTCAAATTTATCTTTAGCAAATCTTTTTGCCTTTTTACCTTCCACTTACCTCCATGTCTTCAATTTTGCCTTCCTTGAACTCAGACAAAAGAGCCTCTTTTTGTTAGATCACTTTTTCTGTCTGTCTAAATGTGAGGGCTACATTTGCTATTCTTCAAACCTCTCATACAATCATATCCTGCTTAAAAATCTTTTACAGGCTGGATCATGAACAATCCCACTTCTGACTGCATCAGCTCTTTCAGGACACTGAGTGAATTCAGCTCTTTGAATTTTGCTTACACCAAACATATATTAACCTCAATAACATCTTCATTGATAACTAGGTCTAAGAGCAGCAGAACTACTGAATCCTGGCCTCCTATCGCTTTGTGGAGCCCCATGTTAAGAACCCATGATCTTTCTCTGGTGTCTAATAGGTGCTGAATTCATGTTGCAGATTTGGAGCTGTAATAGAGCTCTTCAATTTTATTCAGTCGTCTATTATCTTTGACAGTTCTATTCTCCTTCCAAATGTGTCTGAAATCAGCTGGTAGATTCAAAAACTGTCTCACAGACAGCTGGATTGAGGCACAAGACTCAGAGACTGCAACATTTAAGGGGCTTTTTTTGTAAATGTAGAGTTGAGATTTGATTGCTGTCATGAGGAATCCCTTCTATCATTACAAGACTGTTTCTTCTTCCAGTTACAAATTATTTGTTTCATTAATACTATCACTGAAATGGTAGACTGCTTGCAAAGGCTGAAGTTTATACAGTCTATAATTATAACCTGGAACATCTGGAAGGGTTAGTCTTAAATTCATAATTGAAGACAAAAAAAAAGAAGAGGGACTTCTATCTCACATAGTGTCTGATCAGACATTAGGGTCATTATCTCATGGAATGAATAAAGGAAATTTATAATCCATTCGAGCTTGTGAGAACAATTGTCTTTTTATATTGAGTCTCTATCAAACTCTACCTAATACTTAACTGTAATCTAGCTTTAAAATAGATGTTGTGAAGAAGTTCTAGAAAACCCATCTAACTAAAATAAAAATGTATAATTTCTACTTTATTTACTAAATTTACTTTATTCCCTCTGCAGCCTTGCCACCTAGTCTAGGTTATTTATGTGCCTATCCTTGGGTTAAGGGTAGGATAAAATGAAAGTACTTAAACACACCATCTGCAAGTACAAAGTACTAGTACTCTATAATGCCAGTCCTGCTAAGTAGGACAAAATAAGACAAATTTTACTCCTTATTCACATAGGATAGTGAACAGATGATGGTCTCAAGGATTCAGTCTACATTTGATTGTTAAAATTATGTTTTCTTCCTTGATAACTGACAAAGGCATTATCTGTAAATTTTGAGTCATTGTGTATCACTGAAAGTTAATCTTTCATCTACTGGCCTATTAGTCTGAAATGCTAAAAGCTTTTTCTTCATTTATTCTTTGATACATTTAAAAAGCCTCATTTTTTATATATCTTTATGGAAAATTCCTCTATAGCTGTGGAAGGGAGGAAGGGAGGAAGGAGGGGAGGGAGGAGGGGAGGGAGGAAGGAAGGAAGGAAGGAAGGAAGGAAGGAAGGAAGGAAGGAAGGAAGGAAGGAAGGAAGGAAGG
>JANIJG010023900.1:4318-15490 GCA_024611175.1 Megaceryle torquata | reverse complement strand
AGGAAGGAAGGAAGGAAGGAAGGAAGGAAGGAAGGAAGGAAGGAAGGAAGGAAGGAAGGAAGGAAGGAAGGAAGATTGTTAAGTGATTCTGAATTCATTTTAGCAAACTGCTTTTTTGCTACATAGAAGCATATTTATGTTTTTAATTAAAAAACAAAGAGGCTGTAAATTGCTGGTCATTTTCGTGATGTTCTGTCAGTGCCCATTAATGCAAATATAGAAGATCTATTTCATAAAATAAATATATGGAGCAAGAATTCATGTGGCAGTCTGATAGTCTCACTTCTTACAGTACCTAGCGCAACCTAGCTATAAACTAGCTGATGTCTCTCAGCTCTACAGTAATATATATGTTAATAAATTCCACCAGTTAAAATGTGATGCTCAGAGAAGGATTACTAAACAGCTACTTACATAAGCATTATCAAAGAGTTGTACCTATTTTATATAACTGATCAGTCATTAAGCACAATAGGGAAAAGAACAATACACAGGGGACTTGCATGGCATTTTGCTTTTTTTATATGTAGACTAGCAACTCGAATAGTATTCAGAAGAGACACAAAGATTATAATAATCAGATTTGCTTTTTCAGTGCTGTCACCGTTACTGGGTTAGCTGCACATCAGATCCCTCCTTAGTCCCTCCCTGTCTCACATGTGCCTTCCTAAGTGGCAGATGAGCTGCTTCGTCCCCCCTGAGGTTAAAGCCCGTAGATCCCTGACTCATAGCCTCATCCCCAGCTGCAGCGGGCTACCCAGCCAAATGGGTCTCCACAGCAAACCCTGCTGAATTTAGTACTTGAAAGGGACCTTTATTCGGTTCAACTTCCAGTAGGGGATGCAATGACTCAGAACAGGTTTTTCAACACAAAAGTGCATCACTAAGACCATATAATGATTAAAAAAATGTCCCAAAACGAGAAGCAAATCAGTAAAGGTTATTTGAGCTAAAACTTAAGTAGGTCTAACTCATGTCAGACACTATCCCTAGAGGATTGAAAGTCGCTAGGATGTAATACCAATCTCTGTATTTGTCTTCTCTCCCTTCCCTGTCAGATCTGGCTCAAGATTTTTTAGATGTGAAAACCCCTCAGAACAACTGAGCTCCTAGTTATTTCTCAAAAAGATACTCCAGCAAGAGACACATGAAAACCACTGGAAAATACTATTTCTTCTACATTCTTCCCATCTTAAAATTTATTTTAATATGAAAAATGTTTACTACATGATCTCTTTTCCCACAAAATCAATCTGAGTCAGCTCAAAAATTTAAAAATATAGAATTTTAAAAACCCTGCAAAATAAAACTAGACATAAATTCCTATTTAGTAGTTTAAACATGCCCTAAACATAGCATGGTCAGAAGTAAAGGATGATAAAAGGGCCTGTTAGGTTCAGACAAATGGCCATTGTTCCAAATAGAAATTATCAAGGAGTATTAAATAGACAATTTTGCAATGACAAGATTTCTGTTTAATCACATACAATGCAGGGATGTATACGCACAAAACATAGAACTCAGGGTCTGGAAGAACCATCTCATCCTGCAAGATTTCTCAAAGTGAGGAGCACAGCCTTCTGCAAAGGCCACAAAATGAGCAGAAGCTGATGAAGATGGGAGCAAGACACACATCTCTTGAGTTCTTGTTCTTCAGGGTCCATAGCTCTTCACGTCCAACACAGTGTAATGCCAGGATGATTGTTTCAGGCTCTCTCTAGTTAGATGAAGGGATCTCTGAAGTATCATCTACTCAATAGCCATGAAGTGCCCCCAAAAGCACAGGAAAAACCCAATTGATCATAATTTATTTAATCACAGCCCTCCTCAACTTTTAAAGCATTAGAACACTCAAAGAACATTCTTAAGAGAAAACAGTAATCTTATTATTCATATCTGCACATAGTACTATGGTAGACCTTTTATCATTTTTCCTAAAAGTGACTAGCATATAAAAATTGTGAATTGCTGCCCAAAAGGCAGATTTTTCCATAATTGATTATTTATGTGTTTCTTGTACCTCCTTCTGAAACAGCCAGTATTGGCTGCTGTCAGGGACGTAATAATCTATTAGACAAACTTACACCGATCCAGTGTAACGTGGTGATTACTAAATGTTGTTTTTGCTTAATTGAAAACAGAATATTAAGTATTTATTTAAAGACATAGGAAAGCAGTGTTTAATGATATCCTATGGAGTTCACAGATGAACAAGTTTGCTATTATTGCTGCTGTATCTTTGTGGAGGCTTCTGATGCTGATTTTAAGATATCCAGTCATTTTTCATTCTCTGCCCTTAGCTATAACTCTTGTGCTATTTCAAACAAAACCCACAAAGCAGTAACCCCCCCCTCCCCAAAACAGAATGATATTTGGGATGACAAATTCTGTCATCATATTGTTATAAAGACACAATTTTAAAAAGTTAAAATAGATATGCAAATTGCAGCATCTAGCATTCAGAAACATGCCTGCAGAAACATCAGGTAAGTGCAGTCAAGAAAGAAAAATGTTGCAGTTCTAGGGATAACACCTTGAATTTAAAGACAGAGCTCCAGTTGAGGGCTGCAGAATGCAAATTCCCTTGTTTAACTGCTCATTTATATATATTTAAAAGCAGAGACCATAATTCAGAAAAGCACTGTACACATTCTTAAGTCCAGTTCTCCTGGGAAAGAGGGAAATCCACTGACCACATGCCTTCTGGGACCGACCGCGGTCATTGAAAAGAGTCTGCAGCAAATACCCATTGACAAGCCCGTTCTGGCAGAGCTGGGGTAACAGCTATGGCAGCAGTTGCTCCTTGCTACTGGTATAAGTGATTTCTTTTCTAGGATGTGACTTTGCTAATTGTACAAGGTACACTAATCTAAATCCAAATATACCAGCATCTTTGTCCTAGTAAAGGGCTGTAAGAGGCCTTTTCTCAAGTAGTTTGCTACACAAGGACACTCTCTAGTACTGGAAACAAAGAAATAAAAGCAGAGAAATATAAATATATTGTTATTTAATGCCATCTGAATTCAAGTATAAAGTAAAGGAAAATATACAGCAGGCTGCTTTTCTTTGGTGGAAATCTTTCAGTTGCCTGACAGAGTTTTCCTAGAGAACAATAAAATACATATCTGTTAAAAGATGAATGGACAAATTTGGATGATTTACCAATGCCAAGATTCACAAACTCCTTTTTCAACTGCCTGTTTGTCAAGTCAGTCCTGCCGTATATAAGAGGTATAGACACCAGCCCCAGCCACATGCCCCAGTGCACAGGCACACACTGGTCACATGCCAGCTCATGCTCACCAGTCCAGGCTCCTGCTCAGGGGGCAGACATGTGTCTCCCCATGGCACAGGAAAATAGGTGATGCACTTTTGGGAGAAGACTGTTTGGAAACAAGCCTTCAAAATCAGCAGCATGGCCTGGCATTATTATCAGTTTTCACATGAAATCACTCTAGTGGAAGGGAGAAATGCAGCAGCTCAGGGCATCAGACAAGCAGTCCTGATGTGTCACACAGCTGCAGAAATTAATCTGTGACACTGTAGGACTTGTATAATGCAGATCTTATTGGTTCATTCTGGATATGAACCTCTTGAAGGACCTGTGACACCCAGATAATAGACTTTGTTTAGAAAGTAGCTCCCACTTCAGTAATAACAATGACTTGGATGAAACCAGCTTTGAATGTGTGTCTGCAGTCACTGTATTCTGCAAGTGGCTTCAAAGGAAGCATTAAAGAAATTATCACTGTAAAAGTTCTTTTCTTAGTGTCAACAATTTCAATAAATTCCATTTACTTGAGTGCTTTTGTCAAAGACAATTAATGTAATCTGGTTCGTTTTCCTTTTAACTGTATGTTTACAAGACTATTTTTTGTATAGTAAAATACAATATGGTTCAAATTAAATGTTATAATTTGAGAATTTTCTGCATAGTCACTCAGTTTTTCAAGTTGTGATGGAACTCTTGTCAGGTTAATACTTCAGAAAGCTTTGGTTTGCAACTTTTTGTGACAAATATTATTATCACACATTTAACGTCTTGAAGAGATCTAAAAAATAATGAAAAGAGCTTGTGGATAGGAAAGACACATTTTCCAAGGAAGGTATGTACCTATGGAGGTAAAGAAAATCATAAAAGAATAGGTTTTATAAATTGAATTAGAGTGATCTTTCCAAGAACGGAGTTAATGACACACATAATGTCTTAGTGTGTATGTGTATACATAGATTTGCTATTGTCATTCCTTTATTCACAGAAAGGCATAGAAACTTTTACAGAAGTGGGATGGTTAGACAGTGCCACCGAAAGAGCTTGCTGAAACTGAGCTGTCTGGTTTTGGACAATGCTTGGATATTCCATGGTTGGGAAATAAGGAGAAAAAGGCAAAATTTTTTTGGGGGGGAAAAAAAAATCAAAAAAAGGTTTGTCATAAAAGAATATTTGCTTCTGCTTTACTATTTTCCTTTCTATATTATAGATTATATCAAACAGAATGCACTGCCTTTTTAAAACCAAACATTTTAACAACTTCCGGTGAGACTATAATAGAGATACACACATAAATATCCCTTGTGAAACCTCACAATTTTGTCTCAAATCTGGTCTTCAGAAAGGACTCTGGGTACAAGAAGAACTTATAATACATCATTAGACCCTTGAGGGAGTCATAAGAGTAGAAGAAAACTGACAATGAGGATGACCAATAAGGAGGACAGCAATATATAGTCTATCTGACCCTTCATACTCAGGGTTACATGAACAAGCAAACAAACGCCAAGCCAGCAAATTTCTTCCTGTAGAGCTGATGGATGGATGCATGGCTGATTTTACCCTGACTTCTGTGGACTGTATATGTCATTAGGAGACTTGAGAGTGAGACAGAAGGTATGTAAAGCAGTGTTAACAGTGTGAGGTAGAAAGGAAGATGTGACTTCTTCAAGGCACATCATCAAATAACAGCTGTTCGGTGGTGCAGTCAGTTACTCACGGACATGTTCAGGACCTCCAACATGCTTCCTCCCCCATTTTGAGCACATCAGAACTTTTTAATTATCATAGATCTCATTATCATAGAATCATAGAATGGCTTGAGTTGGAAGGGACCTTAAAGATCATATACTTCCAATCCCCCTGCCATGGGCAGGGACAACTCCCACTAGACCAGGTTGCTCAAAGCCTCATCCAGCCAGGTCTTGAACACTTCCATGGATGAGGCTTCCACAACTTCTTCAGGCAACCTGTTCCGATTATGTCACCACCCTCATAGTAAAGAGCTTCCCAATGTCTAATCAAAATCTACCCTGCTCTAGTTTAAAACCATTGCCTCTTGTCCTGTCACCACATGGACTTATAAATAGTCCCTTTCCAACTTTTCTGTAGGCTCCATGCAGGTACTGCCAGGCTGCCATAAGGTTTCCCTGGAGCCTTCTCTTCTCCAGGCTGATCAGACCCAACTCCCTCAGCCTGTTCCTACAGGAGAGGTGCTCCAGCCCTCTGATCATCTTTGTGGCCCTCCCCTGGACCCTCTCCAATAGATCTGTGTTCTTCTTGTGTTGGAGGCTTCAGAGCTGGATGCAGTACTTCAGGTGAGGTCTCATAAGAGCAAAGTAGAGGGGCAGAATCACCTCTCTTGATCTGGACATGCATCTTTTAATGTAGCCCAGAGTATGGTTGGCTTATTGGGCTGCCAATGCACATTGCCAGCTCATGTTAAGCACTTCATCAAGCAGCACCCCCAAGTACTTCTCTGCAGGGCTGCTCTCAATCCACTCATCAGACAGTCTGTATTTGTGCTTGGGATCGCTATTGATATTGATTATATTTGATTACACATCCTATGAAAAAATAGGGCAGTGGATTTTTCTAGAATATTTTACCTCTGGGAGTCATTCACAGAAGGTTTAAAATCATATTCCTTCAGTTTCACAACCACAAAAGCCATTGCAAAGCAGATCTCTGTCTTCTCTTGGCTTCTGCTTTGTGAAGTATAGAAACCTCACAGTTGCTGTAGCACTTCATCTTTATGGAAAAGGGTGGTATAAATGGCCTTACCATGGCACTCTGGATGAAAATATCATAGAAAATGTGGAAACACCCCTAACAAATTCAAAGCACATCATTGCTATTTCTGCTAGTGAATTTTGAATGAAACACATGGTCTCAGCCCAGACATGCAATATCTAGAATTCCTGTCTCTTCCTGGAGACCCAAAATCTAATTTAGCACAGGCAAACACATAGCACAGATTTTTGTTTTTATGCTTTCATGCCGTATTCACTCAATTGTAAGAATCTGACAATAGCAATGTAGAAAATCCATAAAGCATCTGGCTTCTCTGCAGTCTATCAGCAAACTACAAATGTCATAAGAATTTCTTAATGCTAGGAAAAGGACAGATGCACAAAGTTCCCATCTGAGTACTCTTTACCAGCTTGTGGAAGTAATACTGGTGGGAGCCAAAAGTGGGTATCAGCCTTTGCAAGCTTGTATTGGCAGAATGCTCACTTTAAAATATTCAGAGATTTTAGTCTCAGAAGTTCTTTTACCTTATCAGATCATCTTAAATACCTATTAACAATACAAGTCTAGACACATAGATGTCTTAAGTTGTTGTGGTTTTTTTTTTTTTAAGTAGTATAAAATTAAGTATATATCCTTACAGGAAGTTTTTTCGGTGCCAGTATAGTTAATTATATCAATACAGTTAACTGGTGGCTCTTCTGTTCTAACTCTCCTGTGTGGGCACAGTTACCTGGAATATGAGTATTTTAAACCTTTTCAGATAGTTTGAAAATTGCTTCCCAAGTGGCAAGCTGAAGTGATTGGAGGCAGCCCTGTGCCCATAGAATAAACTAATTTTAAACTCTTGTCCTACCTATATCATTTTCTGATGTAGAAAAGCCCCTGGGACAAAAGTGCTTTAAAGTATATTCCATAATACTTACTTCAGTATAATTATTCTTAAATGCTAAGAGTGTCCACATGAGGATTTAGCTGAGAATAGCAATTTCAGTCAATATGCAAGTGCAGAAATACACAGACACTTGTAGATACTTTACCTTTTCACACCTAATGAAGGCAGCAAGGTGTTGTGGTTCTAAGGAGGAGATGCTGAGCAAACTTAACGAGCACACAACTTGATGAACAAATGTATGATGATATGAATTAGGCGAGCTAAAATAAGATAAAACACGTCTCCACAAATCCAATTCTTTCATGTGTCAATGGGAGACTGAATGAAGTAATGTAGTTTCTTCCCTTGAACTGGTAATGTAATGTAGTTTCTTCCCTTGACCTGGTAATGTCAATCCCTCAATAAAACCCTCATAGAGATTAATAAGAAAACTGGGTAGTCACTGGGCAGGTGGCAAAGAACTGCTACAGATCAGACACTGGCAAAGTAGCAAAACAAATAGTCAATTTTCACCTTGGCAAAGCCTCTATGCTAAATCAGTGTCCAAAATATTAATAAATAAATCGGGAATTAAAGAACAGCAAGATGTCATCTCTCTTCTAATGCAAATAGCAATTAACAACAATATCTGCATTTGACACAAAGCTCTGAGGGTAACGGAGGCTGGGAGTGCCTGTAAAGAATCTCACCAGTAGACAAATGGGAAGCACAGTGGCAGCTAAAATCTAGCACCAACAGAAGTGTGGCATGAGTTTACCAGTCATTGAGAACTGAACAAGAGCCCAGTAACATGTCAGATTAGCTCAATCTCCTGATGTAAATGGTCCACCAATTGCTGGTTAAAACTGGACTGCAGTTAAAAACTGGACTGCAAAGTTTAAGACAAGGCACTGAGACAAATCTAGCTTTCCTTGTGATTAGAAAAGTAGTCTTGGAAGATGTTCAAAACAACCTCTATGAAAAGGTAGGTATTAAGTAAAACATTTCTATGCATGCAGCTAGGAAAACATTAGCAAAACCAGAAAGCATCCCAAGATGAGTGGCAAGCCAGGAGGTCTATGTGACTCTGATGGTGGTGAGGTACATGAAGACAAATTGCCTAAGCTGAAAAGTAAGTTAAGACTGGCAACAAACAACATTTACTCTCCCTGGTCCCATGCATCAAAGATGAACTTGTGGAAGTCACTACTATCCCAAAACCATCAGCAGGCCTGAAGGGATTAACTGTGTCCAACCTTATTTACAGCTGTCTCAAAGTGGGGAATCACAGCACTCCTCACTGCCATCTGCTGTGAGTCCCTGTGGAGGCCTGGAGGCCACCCTGTCCCTGGCACCCAGCCTTCCCACAGAAGGAGACAGGGAGCACAAGCTGGAGGGAGCAAGGGGCACTTCTGCTGCAGAGTGAGCACATGGGCCACACCTCTGTGTCCCTCAGTGACAGAGAGATACAGGTGCCACCACTTCAGGCTTACTGACAGGAATTGAGAAGAAATTTCCTTTTTGAATAAATTATTCCATCAGGTGACTTTGATAGCTTCTCCTGTATTAACTAGCATCAGCCATGGCGCTGACTCAGAGGGAAGATCTATGCCATTAATGCCATACTCCTCTGACGAGGAGGATGACATGGAAATGTCGCAAGTCCTCAGGGACCGGCAAATTGCTGCCAGAAGTCGTTCTTATTCCAGTTGGTAGCAGTGACACCAGACACTTGCCATTTAGACTGAGAGACATACAAAGGAAACAGTCAAAAGTCTCACAGGCTGGAAAAGGCTAAAGTGCAATTTCACCTAATTAAAAATTGAGACAAATTAATAGCCTATAGTTCTTTTGGTGGCCCTTTGATTTTGAGACATCTGAAGAGGGTTATAATTTTTAGAAGAGAATTGCTCAGTGCCTTGGAAAAATCCAGCCCCACAGAAGGCAGCCTGCACCCCCTGGGATGGGAAACTTCCTCCATCCCTCCATTACCTGCCACATCCCTACTATATATTAAAATGTGAATCAACACCCTGGAAAGAGAAAAATGTCAAAGTGCTGACAGCATTAACAAATAAAATACCATGAGCTTACAACGAATGAAATAGCCAAACCACAAGTGCTCAGGTTTGGGGGATTTTATCAGCATTCAGCCTCTCTGCTGTACATGCATCTGCATATGAACTGGAAGACAAAAAAAAATATACAGATGTTCAGTTATTATCAAAATTACAAAAGAAACTCACAAACAAAGCTTCTAAATATGCTGAAAGCATATCATATCTTTCAGAGAGCAAAGTACACCCCTCCCTCCTCACCACACATCCTGATGCCTCCATTTTTCCCCTGGCTTGCAAAAGCATGGGTTCGATAGTGCCACCAAGGCACATTTCCCTGTGTCCCACAATATGGCTGCTGGGGCAAGGCGGGCAGGTTGACATGATCCAGGACAGCCGAGGAATTGCAAACTTTGCCTTGTTGGATCATGCTGTTTTCCTCCCCAGGACCTATCTGTGGAGGAGGGGCAGGGTTCAGTCTAAAGTGGGAGGACTGAACACAAAATGAGTTGGATTTTAAGGACCACATGTCAAGAGGATGCAAAAGTGTGAGAAAAATACTAGAAGAAAGACTAGTAAAGCTCAGGGATCTGGAGAGGGGTAGGGGATGTGAAGCGGTTCAGGGTTAAGGGGGAGGAGGAAGGAAGAGAGTATCAGAGGGAATAAGAGAGGATAAAGCAAGCTTCTGTCATAGTCCAAATATCATGGTCAGAATAATAGTGCTCTGAGGTGAGACTGAGGTTTTCTACATAGCATTAAAATGAAGCATTAGATAAAGTTTGAAGAAAAATGTCAGAAAAAGCCAGGAATTAAATGATACTCATCTGCTTCTTCAGAGAATGCAGAAGAGGATGGATCCCTGACTGTTAATCATGATATATAAGATGAACGTGTTTAACTGAGTTTAAAATGTAAAAAGCGTATCTATTTGACTTATGTTAGAGGCAGGACTTACCTCATATCTGAGCTGTATTTCTAAAGCTATGCCCTGGGTGAACATTTTGCAAGGATCTGTATCACTCAAACGTCACCTGAAATGTAAATAATGAACAAATATTTTTAAAGTATTTTGAGTCCAGGAACTAATTGTAGTTCCACTTGTTAGTAGTCCAAATTTTGTTAATAAATATAGTAATTTCACTAGCTTTATGTGCCAGGCAGGACAATACTGAATACAGATACATAGTGAAAAAAACATATCCTTTCTTTGCAGAAACCCCTTTTCAGCACACAAGAATGAAAGGTTTCCACAGATGAACTCTGGCGGCTCCTGCAGTTATTACCCCAGCTGTGTGTCTCACCTTTTGCAGAGGTTACCTCTCCAGCAGCAGAGCGAGCAGGAAAGGAGGACGTGTCAGTGCCTCGGCCAGCCCAGCACAGACAGCCTGGCTTGCACAGAGAGCAAAGTGGAATCTCAGCTACTGCGCCAGACTTCGCCTGCAGCAGCCGAAGCGCTGACATGCGATCCCTTCTGCCAGCTCTCTTATGGGGACGTGATCTCCAGCAGGGAGAAAATTAAAAATAGTTGGGGACTGAGCCATAAAAAATTCTGCAGTTCATGGGAGATTGTTGTTAGCACTCGTTCATTCATTCATGTGTAGGCTTCATTTAATTTTAGATGTTATTTTGTTATGAATAAAATAACATTCACACCGTTCCAGTAGTGACATTTTACTCTTGCTGTCTGCAGATTTGGTAGAAACGCTCTTCCAGCTCTACAGGTAAGGAACTCCCTCTACACAGGTCTTTTCTATACAAATACTTTGTTAAATAAAAATATTTTACAGATTAAAGTTAACCTTTGTTTTGCCGAGATAAAATATGGTTTTAATGCATTACAATCTCAATATAAATGAGGACCTATTCATTTGGACACATTTAATCCAGTCTAAGTAATTGTGAGAAACCTAACACCAGGCAATTGATGGGTATTAAATTACAATTCACATGCCTACAAAAGGATGGTAACAGGGTTAAAAACACACCTTTTCCCAGGGGAGACTTTAGAAGAAATCAGATAGTAAATCGAATTATGGCAGCTAATGAGTTACAGCGCTTCAGCTCCAGTAACCCTTTCTCTGCCTGTCCTCTGCCTGCACCTGGGGAAGTGCCCCTCCTCAACCCCTGGTGAAAGCCCTGTGCAACTGGGGCAGACTAAGGCACACAGCCCAGGAGGGTATGAGGCATTGCTACCCCAGCAACATGGGGGAGGCGGGGGG
>JANIJG010023898.1:0-25605 GCA_024611175.1 Megaceryle torquata | reverse complement strand
AGATAATAAAAAAATGTTTCTATAAATTCATTAACAACAAAAGGAGGATTAGGGAAAATCTCCATCCTTTATTGGATGCAGAGGGAAACATAGTAACAAAGGATGAGGAAAAGGCTGAGGTGCTCAACACCTATTTTGCCTCAGTCTTTAGCAGTGGAACTGGCTGTTTCCTGGAGACCCAGCCTCATGAGCTTGGAGACATGGAGAGGAAGCAGAATGAGGTCATCATAATTAAAGAGGAAGTGGTCAGAGACCTGCTACACCACTTGGATGCACACAAGTCTATGGGACCAGATGGGTTACACCCAAGGGTGCTGAAAGAGTTGGCAGACATGCTCACCAAGCTGCTTTCCATGATTTACCTGAAGTCATGGCTAAATGGGGAGGTCCCAATGGACTGGAGGGTAGCAAATGTAACACCCATATACAAGAAAAGCAAAAAGGAGAATCCAGGAATCTATAGACCTGTCAGTCTGACCTCAATACCAGGGAAAGTCATGGAGCAGATCATCTTAAGTGTCATGACAAGCCATATAATGGACGACCAGGGGATCAGTCCTAGTCAGCAGGGGTTTATGAAAAGCAGGTCCTGCCTGAAGAACCAAATCTCCTTCTATGGCAAGATGACCCAACTATTGGATGAGGGAAAGGCTGTGGATATTGTCTACCTAGACTTTCAAAAAAGCATTTGACACTGTTCCCCATAGAATTCTCACAGAAAAACTGGCTGCTTATGTTCTGTATGAGCATACGATCTACTGGACGAAGCACTGGCTGGATGAAAGGTCCCAAAGAGTGGTGGTCAATGGTGTTAAATTCAGATGGTGGCTGGTCACAAGTGGTGTTCCTCAGGGCTCAGTGTTGGGACCATTTCTGTTTAACATCTTTGTTGATGATCTTGATAAGGACATAGAGTTTATCATCAGTAAGTTCACAGATGACACCAAATTAAGCAGGAGTTTCTATCAGCATGAGGATAGGGAGTGTCTACAAAGAGGCTTGGATAGATTGGATCTATGGGCCAGTGTTAATGGTATGAGCTTCAACAAGGCCAAGTGCCAGGTCCTGCGCTTGGGCCACAACTCCATGCATTGCTACAGGCTTGAGGAAGTGTGGCTGGAGAGCTGTCTGGAAGAAAACACTCTGGGGGTTCTAATTGATAAGCGTCTGAATATGAGCCAGCAGTGTGCCCAGGTGGCCAAGAAAGCAAATGACATCCTGGCTTGTATTAGAAATAGTGTGACCAGCAAAAGTAGGGAGGTGATTGTCCCCCTGTACTCAGCGCTGGTGAGGCCCCACCTTGAGTATTGTGTCCAGTTTTGGGTACTTCAGTGCAAGAGAGATATCGAGATGCTGGAGTGTATGCAGAGGAGGGCAGTGAAGCTGGTGAAGGGCCTGGAGAATGAATCTTATAGAGACTGAAGGAGCTGGGACTGTTAAGTCTGAGGAGGAGAAGGCTAAGGGGAGACTTAATCATTCTCTACAACTGCCTGAAAGGACATTGTAGGGAGGTTGGTGTTGGTATCTCCTCACAGGTAATTAGAGATAGAACAAGAGGGAATGGATTCAAGCTGCAAAAAGGTAAGTTTAGACTGGACATTAGGAAAAAAAAAAATCACAGAAAGAGTAGTCAGACACTGGAATAGGCTGCCCAGGGAGGTGGTTGAGTCACCAACCCCAGATGTGCTTGAGGGTCATTTGGATGTGGTGTTGGGATATGGTGTAGGGGAGAACTTTGTAGATGGGGTTGGACTCGATGATCCCAAGGGTCAACCTGAATGATTCTGTGAGTCTGTGAAAAGATTTTTCAGATCAAGTCCAACTGTAAACACTGCCAAGCCCATCACTAACACGTCTCTGAATGCCACATCTACATGTCTTCTAAATACCTCCAAGGATGGTGACTCCACCACTTCCCTGGACAGCTTGTTCCAATGCTTGACAACCCTTTCAGTGAAGAAATTTTTTTCCTAATGTCCGACTTTAACCTCCCCTAGAGCATTTTGAGGCCATTTCCTCTTGTCACATCACTTGTTACTTGGGAGACAAGACTGATATTCATCTGACTACAACCTCCTTTTAGGTAGTTGAAGAGTGTGATATGGTCTCCCCTGAGCCTTCTTTTCTTCAGTCTAAACAACCTCAGTTCCCTCAGCCACTCCCCATCAGACTTGAGCTCTAGACCCTTCACCATCTTCATTACTTTTCTTTGGATGTGCCAGCATATATTTGTATAAGCTTTATAAACATACAAAGGAATATATATAATTTGATATATATTTCTCATATATTTGGTAAGTAGCTTCTTTGAGGACTAGAAGATAACATTGTGATTATATGATCTGTTGTGTTTAATCAACTCTATTTGATATCAAAATTATAAGCTCTATGTGAGCTTTAAGGATTGTGTCCAAAAGCAAAACAAATTAATATGTGCTCTATTCTTAGCTAAAGGATTCAATTTGTTAATTTCTATCCTTCTATCCTGTTCCTGAATGGATTGTTTTTAGCAATAAATTCCAAATGCTTATTCTCAATAGTCATGTTTTCTTCCTAAGTAAAACATAGTGCCTCTGTTTTTGGGCACCAAATTGAAAAGAGGATAAAATTTCCAGGAGAGTTGGGAAGAAGCAATTAATTATCTTTAAAAAGCGGCGATATTTATATTAGCTGGATTTAACTAGAAAAATTAACATGTTTCCTTTAGGAGCTATGGGGGAAAGAAATGGAAATATTTTTTGAGGAGGAGGAATTAGTGTTTCTGAAGAAGAAATCACATGAGGATGAACCCACTGAATCGTGAAATTCCTGTAAGCTTATTTTTTCTGAAAAACTAGTCCATGTAAAATAGAAGGCATGTCAAGGAAGCAGTTAAAAAGCTGTTCCAGGCAGAAGAGTATTGTAGGTTTATGAACAAATGCAAATACTGTCTCATTTACAGAGGTGCATCTAGGCTAATTGCTAGACACTTCATCAGACTTTTGCTCAAATCAGTGGAAAATTTACTTATCTTAGAAGAAATGAAGACCTTTTTTGTTTGGAGGAAGAACTGCTGTGGAAAGCATGACAAATCTGTAGAGACCTATCAAAAGTCAGAACAATATCTATAATGAAAATGTATGAAACAAACCATGAAGATGCATTTGCTAAACAATTATTGACTTATTTACACAGTATTCAGAATAAAGTGCTTTATACACTAACAGGAAAATGTTTTTACTTCTGCTGCTTTCCTTTGGTGGAAGCCACTGAGCTTTGTCATTAACTTTCCATAGAATCAAAACCTATCTCTCTAGGCATCTCTGATGCTTAATGTTGCAACAACGTAAATTAATAACTGAACATTTATAAAAGCCTTCAGTTACTAAGTGCATTCATTGAAATGCTGAATTTTCTGTGACTGACAGGTATGTACGCAGAAAAAATGACTGCCTTATTAAACTTCAGAATATTTAATTTATCCCTCTTATTTGCAAATGTTTCAAAATGAAATGCAAAGTGCAGTATACTATCAAAAGAAGCATAAAAGCAACCATATTTGGTTTAATGAGTTTAAAAGGTATTTTGTGAGGTTGCAGGCAATCATAATACCAAATTCATAATACCAAATCTAGAGAAATTCAACTTAATGGATTTAATGACCTGTGAATATACTGTAAAGAAAAAAGCTTGTAAGATTTGCCATACTTAATTTTGCTTTTAAAATGTGTTTTATTTTCAGATTCTGTATTGAAGTTGTTACCATTTATGTTTTATTTTCCCAAGGACAATATCACCATCTTGTGGCTCTGACACCCCAGGGACAGAGGACTTTTAAACTTTTATATGTGTGCCATCATCTTTCTTAGGCTTTAGGGCTAATGGAACTCCTAGTTCTTAATGGAACAGGAACAAAATGATCAATGGAGCTCCTACTGAGCAAGTCAGTGAAAGTTAAAGGTGTTTGAATTTTTAAGTAGCTATGAGAAGTGATTGCAAGTTAAAAGCCTGCTGTTTGCTCTTAAAACATGACAATAATGTGTAAATTAAGCTGTATAAGAAAGGGATAACTCTTAAGAAGCAGCTTGGGTTCTCCATAATTCATCCATAGATGAATTGTTAAGCCATACTAGATAATTCTATATGGGAGAGAGAGATGGAGAAACCAAAGGAGATGCCATTTTATAGTGTTAACTTATTAAAGGATGATTTTGGCAATAATTCTTTATCTGATGGACATGTACATATCATCATTAAATTGTACACATAACAGTGACACCAGTGACATACAGACCTGATTTCTATGTTTCCCTACATCTGAACACAGAGGACAGAACTAGCAAGCATCTGAGTCAAACTGGTCACTTCCATTAATTGTATTGAAAGACCTTAGGGAATCCCAATATATATGGATAAGGGTTTTGGCTTTACTAGTTCCTTATAAGGATGGTCTGGAGGATTTGGATTTTTCAGCTGTTTGACTGACAAATAACTATTTAAAACTCTCCAGAAAACTGTAATCTATTAATAGGTTGGGTTTTTTTTAAATTTATATAGATGTAACCTTTTTCACTCACAGGTTATATTGGTGTTGGCTTTCTATGTCACTATGTTATTGTGTTCTACAATGATTTAATCTAAGAGGTTTCAGGATTCTGTGTAGCTATGCAAATTGGAGCAGAATCAATTCTTCAACAAAGATACTGACTTAACTGTTTTCTTTTCACTTTGATGTGATTCACTGTTATAACCCTACTGAATGATGTGGAGTCTGGAGTCTTACTTTGTACAGCAGGCAAGCAAAAACACAAGTGAAAGTAGTTTCACTGAGTTCTACCTATAAAAATAATAATTTTAAAAAATTAAATAAATTTTGAGTTCTGTTCCAATGCAAACCTTATATGCCTATTCACTATAACAACTACATCTGTTTTAAGAATTGATGTACTACACATATTTATACTTGCATTTTATGTTTTATCTCAAGTACTAAGCTATTGCATTATGTTATTGACATAGTTCCCAATGCTGTTTTACAGGTTAATGTGGTTTGGTTATCTTTGAGAGCACACAGAGAGTTCTGTCACTAATGCCATACTGCCAAAACAGACATGTGGGATCTATATAGAGGAAGTAGAACCGAGTTCCACATTCATATCTATTTTGTTTATTATATAGAATTATGTTTTAATTGAAATCTAAAAAGGAAGTTTTCAAAGAGATTATTAATGTTCTTTTGGTGTGGGTTGGTTTTTTTTTCTGTGATTTTTCTTCCTATACAACAATGACAAAAAAATGCTGCTGCAATACTCCATAATTTTTCTTTAATCAAGCTGATCATGTTAAAAGGCAATTTTGCTCATGAATAAATTTTCACACTTCATTGAATAGCTAGTTATATTGAAGAAAACAAATATAATTTAATCCCTTTCTCAACCAAACCTGAAGAAAAGTACCAATATTTTCACAATTTTCTATTGCCCCTCAAGACTTTATCTCAGTGACAGTCTTGTACACTTTCTTTATGGGTTACTGTGTCTGAGAATGCCTGTGTAGTCCAGCATTAGTTTAAGATGGTTAAAATATTGAAAAATAAACCTTTAAAAATGAGATTAGCAAAGTAAAAGAAAAAATAACATTTCAAAAAATACCAATTTTTTCTTTGTTTTTTAAATCTGTTACAGACAGTTACCTATAACTAATAGCAGAAATATCACAGTTGTGATTAAAAGAGAAATGCTCAGGAGACAAAACGGAAATTCAAAGGCATGGATAATAATTTCTAGAGAACCTCACTCAAACATGCATGTGTCTGTACTAGGTAAGGGTTACACAACACTGTGCACTCCACTAAAGAAAATGTAGAATTTTAATTCTTGCAGTAATCAGGGTTTCTTGTTAACCTACTTCTGCTTCACCTTCTTCCCACTCTCCACTGAGAATGCCAACATTTTCATCTGGCGCTTCTGGTTCTTCCATCTTTGCATGCATGCTTGGATATGTATATGGTTAATGTATCATGGCCTCGGAACGACTTGTTAACACAGTGATTTAATTGATTTTCAAACAGGGACTGATGCAGACTTTTGGTCCATCTTCCATGCTTCTATGAATTTTACTTGTAGAACCACAGAAGGAACTGTAAAAGGTGTAGAGAAATTTCTTTGAGAACTAATGAGCAATTCACCTCTGTCAGAGAAAAAAGGGATAAAATGATTACATCAAATAAAGCAAATATGAATTGAAAACGGTCCTTGTCAAACATTACACTGAGTAAATTTAAAAAAAAAAAATTACCATCTCATTATATTTGCAATTCCTTTATTTTTTCTTTGTTATGCATTTAAACATACAACACAAAATATTTTTGAGAAGTAGTTTAAGAAGTTCTAAAAGGAAAACAAAAATTGTCATTAAGATAGTTTGCTAAAGAGCTAGGAATTATTTAAAAGTGTAAGTGTTTAGGTATGGTAAGTAAGAGGAAAATAATCATATTTAGTCCAAATAATTATTTAATATATACTTTTGTTTTCCAGGAGTTGATTAGAGCAATGCAAGGAAATAAGATTGTTAGAGTCAGTGTCTAAGATTCATTTGCTATTGTTTTGAATGACAATTTGGAAAAATATCAGTGTCCAAAAGAATACTAAATATTCTGTCAAATTTTTACTTGTCAGGCATGTGTTGGGAACACACATAATAGGCAACACAGGCCCTTCAACAGCTGAGAACAATCTGGGGATCTAATTGCCATCTGGCAAAATTATATAAGATTTCCAACATAGAAGTAAATATTTAGAAACTTGTCTCTCAAGGTGAATATGTCTTAAAACATAGTTGAATGAATACAGAGATAGAGTTCGTTGTGGATATGTCCCCTGAGAGCACTCAGAGAGGGTTGTCGCTAAATGCAAGACAGGGCCAGAAACACAGAGAAATTCATTTGGACTCGGACTAGTTTATTTGTTGGCAGGTGTATGTTTTGTATTAAACAGATGCAGTTAACCTAATGTTTTAAACTGACAAGGCATACTGAGAAATTCTACATCTGAGTGACTTTGGTACACATTGTCCTGACTGGTAACAGGGTGACTATCGACATTTAGCACTGAACAGCATCGCTCTCCATCCTTGGCTTTTTTGTTGGCAGAGAGGACTTTCATGCAATACCAGATAGGCTCAATCTCTCTCAGGGTAATAACTGTTCTATGTATGTAAGATGATAATGCACTTGAATTTTGGGAGGAATGAGGCCTAATTAGCCTCTACTTATTGTTTCTTTCTCTCCTTTCAAGTATCCATCTGTGTGACTAAAACTTGATGAGTTTATACCTTTCCATACAACAGTAAAGCTTAGCTGGGTAGCACATTACTTGGCCTTTTGACATGTATGTGCCTCTCACAGACAAGATGAATTTATATGGAGTTTCTCATACAACTGTTTTCTCTAAAATACCCTATAAAGCCTGAGCTGCCAACTGTTAACATGAAAAATTAAGGAGATTGTCCCTAGCTCCTACTTAGATCTTGGCTTTTTTTACACTGCCTGTGGCAGTGAGGATATAATTGTTAAACTTATTTGCTTACATATGCAGCTTCTGGGTAATAGTGCACATCTGGCCAGGACACTTATTTCATTTATGCAAAGAACAAAAACCAGCCTTACTAGGTATGTCAAAGGATAACTACGATCACAACAAAGAATTTGTCGTCTTCAGCCACATCAGGTATAAAGAGAAAGCACAGTCTGGTACACCTACAGAACAAGTAATTAATAACAATTAACATGTAATGTTACATACATATTTGTAATGACAATTCTTCTACAGATGTGAGCTACAGCACACTGCTTTATGAAGTGCTAAAGATGACTCTAGTATCCTGTCATGTTGCCTTTGTAGCTAAATTAGACCATGCACTCAAAAAAGTAAGGAATAGGGAGGAAATTCCTGGCATAGTAGCCAAATCAAAAGTTTCTTCTGCACCTTCTGGATCCTGGAATAGTACTTTCAAAGACACAACACCTTTCCTTTATGATTCCTGATGTATAGCAGTTCCCCAAAATAAGGAACCTGGAAGACTCTTCTATGTGTGTTTTTGAGTGAAAAATAGTAGCCTCTTGTCATTATCCTCCCATCCAAATCTTAAACTGAGATCACTGAAATGGGTTTCTCACGTTGCCACCATCAGTGATTGTAACTGAAAAGGACTGCCTTCAGCATCCTGAATTTGATTCAACACTGGTCCCAAGACGTCTGCCAGCATAAAGAAGTTTCTCTGCCTCCTAGAGCTGCTACGAGGTGATTGCGTCTCTGAGAAATGCTCAGTCCTTTAATGGGAAAGCTGCCTCCATAGGACTGCTGGAAGACAAGCAGCTTCTCTCTGCTACTGCTACTACAATTGTATCTGGAACACATCTAGGAATAAGATGACTAAAAAGAAAAGTTGGGAGGTGAAAAAAGACTTGCTAAAGGTCACAAGTAGCTTACAGTTGTTTAGAAAATTTAAGAAAAGATAACAGGCAAAGATGGACAACTAGATAGAATGACACTGAAATTGAGGTTTTTAAGGATCTGAGCACTGCATACAAAGGGAACACTTTTGCAATATGAACCACCTGAAGGATATAGAATCTCCTAAGCTTCCCAGGGACAGCTGGTAGTAAATAGGTGGTGTTGGGGTACTGGACACATGCTGAGGGTTTTTCTGGAACACACACAGAAAGTTTCATCCAAAAGGAATTGAGAAAAAATGCATCAAAGCCACTCTGAGACCACAAAAATAACAGAAAACAAAAGAAGTCATAAGTGGTTTCTTATCATATACAATTATCTCTCTGACATGGAAGAAGATCCTGCAAAATGAACTGAAAATTTTGTTTAAATGTAGAGTTCTGAAATAACTAGCTAAATTCTGAATTTATCTAAGTGCCCAGCTATTAATATAACAGTAATTAATCTATATATAAAAAGAAAATTAAATTAGGAAAAGTGCGGTAGCTACTATGTGAAATGATGATGCTTTCAATGTGGGAAAGACGATAAGGTTTTATGGATACCATGAGAAAAGTTTATTTTCAGGACAAAAATAAAGAGAAATGAAAAATAAAATAGACTGTTCATTATATTCCAAGAACTATGCCCCTTCTGCTTCTCAAGATACAGCATCAGCATTTTTCTGATTAACCAGCAAAAATCTGCAATTTCTGAAATACCTTCCATGAAAGCTAAAACTTTATTTCAAATAATCATTTTCTTTTTGTCTCTTCGTATATATATGGGTGAAAATGTATTTCTTTGATAGCTAGCAAGTAAGACGTGTAACTAATTAGCTTCCAGCCAAAGTGAATAATTAAGAAACCTTGGTGACAGTAACAATTGATCATAATGAATAATTTTCCATTTGTGTTTCTTACAAATTAAACTTCATGAACAGAATATTAATATATAGATGAAACAGTGTTTATGTTGTAAATATAAAAGACCTGTGTTCTAACACATATTAAGGTAATTTATCTGATATGCAGGTGTTATTTTCAGTTTATTTTGGCATAGGTGTGAAGTATTCAATATTGCTATCAAAAAAGGTGATGTACAGAAATACCATCCCATGAGTAGTAGGCATTAGTTCTGACATGCAAAGATGAAGTTCTACTTTACACTTAGTAATGCTACCACAATCTAAATATGCCATTTGCACTCCAGTTTTCTTTCTCTTTTTGCAGAATTTAAGAGTAGTCAGACTGTGAACATGGATCAGGAAAGGTTGGGGGCGAAAGAGAACCTATTACTTTGTTCGTAAGAACCATCATATTTTTTTCTTTCAGCAATATGTAGATTCTGCAAAATATGTGACTATCTGTAAGAGACATACATAGTCCCCAGGGACAGAATTCCCTATCTTTGGCCTTTCTACTCTGGTTTGGATTCATAGTAGCCAATAGTTCTCTGCTGGGATATGGGGAAGCCAAGCAGTATGCATGTCTTAAATTTTTCCACAGTGTAGGGGAAAAAAAGAAAACCCACATAAAGTGGCAGTTCACCAAGTGAGCTGATATGTGATCTTTGGACATATTATCTTGGTCCTATAGGTTGGAGGAAGGAGGCACAAAGAGGCTGAAGAATGAAGGTGACCTTGCTGGCCTGCCTCCTAGTCAGCTGTTACTGTTACTTCACAGGCATGGCACTTCACCTTTCAGTTCTGAAGCAAATCTTATGTCTAGTCTTGAATTATTTTAGATTTAGGCATTCCTTCCACTTAACCCCTACTTAAGTTTCCAGAGCTTTTTATTGTGACTTCTGGTTCTGTGTAGCTCTCTGGGTTACAATTATTGCTGCTAATCTTATCCTAATAGACTTTACTGGGCACCTATCACCTAGGAGAATCTTAAAATTGCTTGCACATAAAAAATGAACATACTGCATTTTTCACACATTGACAAGATTTTAATTACCTTTTTAGCGATGTTAATGTCCACCAAATAAATACAGATTTCCTGAATAACTTTAAAGAACAGCCCCTTGAAAATGTAAAAGCCTTTGTTAAAATGTCAAGAGTACTCTGTCAAATCTCAGGATAGTATGTTTTCAAAAAGAATGTCAGGAGAGAGTCACACAGTTAATGAGTATACTCAAAGTCATGAATTTATGTGGAAAAGCAAGTCAGCAAATACACAGCTAGAATTCAAAGACTATTGATTTTATTCTGTTTTTAAAAAAGGAAATTATCTTATTCTGTCCCTTGGAGTTGGAGTTGAAGTACATGTATTTAGAAATCCTTTCTTAAAAAAATAATGTTGTATAAGGAAATGTGCTTAAAAGAACAAACAGAAAAATAAGCACATTACTTTGCTTATCTCTGTCTCTGCAACTCAGAAGAAAGAAAGAAAAAAATAATAATTAAAAAGAATTTTATTACACTGCAACTTCACTGACACCTTATTCAAGTGTAGCTTCCATAGTACACAGTAGTACTGTTATCACTTGCTTCCTGCTCTCATTTATACTGAAGACAGTGGTAGGTTCCTGTTTCATCTAGAGCTGGTGGTGTACAGTGGACTTGGATTTTCTTAGGAGAAGGGTTAGCAAGTCTATCTAGTGCTGACACCACTCTTTCCCACTCTAATCACATCTGTGGAATTTTTATGGATTCATTCTCTCTTCCTCATTCTAGAATTTATTATGCTGTCAACGAAACACAATATAAACTATATGAGTAAGAGTTAGGGTAGAAATTAATTAGTCTATTGAAATGATAAATGTGAAGAAAACATGGATTTTCATTTAAGACATGGTAATGACATTCTGGTCTCATTTCTGACTTTGGAATTATAGTACTAGGAGCACATACATACAGATATTTAAGCAGATAAGCATAGAATCAGAATCACTTCAGTTGGAAAATAACTTCAAGATCATCAAGTCCAATGGTTAACCTGACACTGCCAATCCCACCACTAAACCATGTCCCTAAGCACCTCATCTACATGTCTTTTAAACACCTGCAGGGATGATCATTCCACCACTTCCCTGGGTAGTCTGTTCCAACAACCCTTTCAGTGAATAAATTTTTACAAATACCTTACTTAAACCTCCCCTGGCACAATCTAAGGCAATTTTCTCTTGTCCTATTGCTTGTTACTTGGGAGAAGAGACCAGCACCCACCTTGCTACAAACTCCTTTCAGGTAGTGTAGAGGTCTCTCCTGAGCCTTCTTTTCTCCAGGCTAACCAATCCCAGTTCTTTCAACTGCTGCTCATCAGACTTGTGCTCTAGATCCTTCACCAGCTTCACTGCCATTCTTTTTGAACATCCTCCAGCACCTCAATGTCTTTCTTGTAGCAAGAGGCTCAAAACACAGTATTTGATGTGCAGATTCACTGGTGCCAAGGACAGGGCAACAATCATTTCCCTAGTCCTGGTGGCCACATTATTTCTGATATAAGACAGAGGATTCAGTCCTCAAAGATACATCAATCCCATGTGAGTTAGATGTTAGCATTTAAAAATTTTTAAGAGATGGGCCATATTTATATAGAAATTAATGGAAATTTCTTCCAATTTCCACCTGAAATATATGATATCTAACAAGGAGCACCTCTGGCTTCCTAAGGATTCTTAAGTTGTTAAATTCTTAACTGTTTTGACTCAGCTGGCTTTGGGCAGCATTAAGGCAATGGTCCTTTGATCCATGTCTCTTCTGTCAGCCTGTTGATTGGGACGTAGCTTCCTATTGCACAAGTCCATAGGCTTTTATTTTTTACTCTGAAATATTTCTGCTTCTTCCTAATTGAGTAGGGTTTACATTGGATTAATGCTAATTCTGAATTTTGGCATGTAGAAAGTTAGACACTTGTAAATTAAGAAGAAGTATAATTGATAACATAAAAAAGTAAGAAATGCAATGTGGTACTAAAGCTGAAAAATGGTACTTGTTCAGTACTGAAATGTGCAAGTGGATGTGTGTGCAATATATGTTCGTTGATATTGCTGTGGCAAATACAAATTACTTCTTACAAGGCTGAAGTAGTGATCCCTAGCTGCCCTGTCCCTGGCTGGGTGGTGGGACAAGCCCTGACTGTGCTGTCACAGAGGAAGTCACTAGCCCTTCTGGAACCTTGACAGGTTTTTGTTTTCTGCTTTTCTTGCTACAACTCAGAAAAGGATAGAAGGCAAGTAGTAGATGGTCTTTTTTTCTTGGAGCACTTGAGAACAGTTGTGTTGCTAACCAGCTGCAGTATAAATTTATTTCCTGAACACCTTTTTGGCTCTCACAATCTCTTCCATCCATGTTCTTTCTTATGCATAAAGTGGATTTACTAGGCAAGGACACTACTCCTTGATTCTTGATGTCTGCAGCAATCACTTCTCTAATAAACTGTTAACTGAAAGTAGCTAGGCATTTTCACCACTTATATCTCTAAATCTCTGTTATAACCTTTTGTACTTATAGTAATATGCAGTAAGATTTCCAGCTATATGTGTTCTCTATTTTCACTTCCTGCATAAAACTTCCATCAATATGCTCCATCACTTGCAGTTTTTCATTTATTCACTTTGCAATGATGTTTAGTTTATATTTTCCTATGTTCTTATAGCATTTAGAGCAAATATTGATCTTGATAGGAACTCCTAGTTTACTGTAATTGTCATAATGGATACTGTTTTCACACTCATACTGCATTGCATTTGCTTTGGGGGAGAACTTTTAAAAAGTTGCTTTAGTTAGGGGAAAAAAAATAACATCAGTGAACAGGGTTTAAGCCCCAGACCCATAATAGTCACTCTGGAATAGCAATAATAAAATGTCAAATTCACATTGAGCTTGCATTAAAGTCTGTACACTTAACTCCCAAGAAGGTAGACTGGTTACAAGCCTGGTGAAACATGCATGGTTCATTTTTATTAGCTTACTTAACAGGCACTAACTGAACAGAAACATGGATAAAAGTACTACAAGCAACAAAAGAAAGTGAACAAACATCTTTAAACTGTATTTTGCTCAGATCTGTTTAGGACTGCATCACAAATCTGAATGTGCTTAGTGCACCTGAATCCACTAAATAGTGACTGAGAAACAGGAACTTCACATGCTGCCACAGTACCACACTGCTCTGCTTCTTTGAATCGTATTAATGAAATATATGTGCTCTCAGTTTCTTCCTAGTCGATTGATTACAGGCTGTATGACCAGAGTGGTGGTACTATTTTCATGGAGTTGAAAATGTGTCAAAGCAATATTTTTAAAAGTAAGAAAATCTGTGCTGATTTAGTAAATTCTGCTAGCATTTCTGCAAAGCTTCACCAAATTTTAAATTAATTTGTGATAATTGTTTTAAACATAAAGAAATGTGCAGGCACATAATAAAGACAAAGTTTTTAGATGACAGCATAATATCTGGAACAATGAAAAGCTGATGGTATTGAAAGGGTTGCTCACATAACCTCATTTCTATCATAATAGTCACTCTTAAGAAAGAGAAATACTTATGTGATGAAATGGAGGAACTGTACTGGACAAAAATTCATTGCTCTTTTGATGGGCTATATGTTGATTAATTATTACTAGATTTAAAAAAATTGAAGTGATCTTGGTATACAGTAATATGATTATGAATTACCTTTTTATACAATATGACAAAACCAACAAAAAAAGATACAGTATCTGACAAAAAATATACCAGAAAGTGCCCTAAAGTTATTTCTGTAAACAGAATAGCTGAGGCAATACTATTGTTGCTTAATTGTGCCATTTTGCACTCCAGCTTACTAATATTGGTATGAAATAATATCTCATTTTTCTGATAGCACTTTGATAGAATTCAATTAAATGATGCAAAGCGCTATATTTTCATTATGCATTTTACCACTAGTCATGTCAACAGCAGTTTAAAAATCTCTAAATAAATAAATTAAATTGTGTTTGTATATCAGGGGACTCTGAAAAATACTTAAAATCTTTCTTTTTGAGCGAATGCTAAAAGGCACACTCCTAAGCTGAGTTTTAGCTGGTGTCAACATGTTTTAATTGCTGACACATTCAATATGTATTTGGTGCTTGTGCTTATCAATGTATTCATATCAGTACTTCTAAAACAGTATCACCACCACCATATCAGCTGGCTGGTGTGAACACATCATGCAGCTCATGCCTGATACTGCAGGAGCATGGGCTTCACAGGAAACATGGGAAACTTAGAACACTTACTTGAGAAGGAAATATAATGTCTAGATTGAGGATGGTAGCTATAGTACCAGATGTTTTCACTATACTGTCTTCTTACACCTGAGGTTGGATGCTTCCTTTTTGATTTCTAGGCATTACTCCAATTAACTAACTATAATAGTACATTCTTAGACCTATCCAGGGATAGACTTGGAGCATTAAATCATTTTGACTTCTTTTTTTATGTTCTCCTTTATCTGTCATGACTGTTACTCTAAAACATTTCAAGTGATGTGGTATGAGTATTTTCACATCATAGAGAGGCTCTGTTTTAGAAACAAATGTATCTGAGAAAATTAACCTTAAATCCTTCACACTCTATCAGCAGTCAGCCAAGAAAAGTATGCCAGGTGATTTATGGGGGGGGGTGGTGGTGTTTGGTTTTGGTTTAGTTTTTTGTTTGTTTGTTTGTTTTTTCTTATTTTCCTAGTGTGAAACAAAATACTTTGGTCAGTAGTTTTAGGAGTAATGTGGCATCCTGTGTTCCATGTGTTGTACCTTAACCCTTGAGTCAAAAGGGAACATAGGGTCAGAGTCTCTTGTCCTCTTAGTGACTGTAAATTTGCTAATGCGATTGTAAGAGAAAGGGAGAAGGAAACTTCTTGGAGTAGATGCCACCAGATCTAGGCACCGCTGCAGATAAGGCTTGAGAGAACAGACTAAAAACCAGGACCCCTACAGGGACTTGTGGTAAGGCCTGAGGGTGACTGAGAGGTGGGAAGAGACGGACCCTGAGACTGCAACTGACACTCTCCAAAAAAAAACCCAAAACCAACCAAACAACAGCAGAGTTAGAAAGCAAAAGGAAATGGGTAATTAGAATATACAGAGGATTAAAATTAGATTAGAGAAGTTATGAGGAAAGGAGAGACAGTTTTGACCAAGAAATGAGTGTGGAAGGGGGACTGGGTTTGGACTCCCAAACCCAGAGGAAGAACTGAAGGTTCCATAAAGACTTGAGGTAGGAAGGGTAAACACAAGGGGCATGGAGGACATAAGCCACGGAGAGGAAGTTTAAATGTAAAATGTATGTGACAAACAACTGAGTTTCTTCTGAGATGCAAAAATTGGTGGAACAGAAAGCCAGGGGTGAGAGACAGAGATTGAAGAGACAGTGGGAGAGGCAGCCACTGGAACCTGGCCTTTCCCACAGGCCCCTCAATAGTCCCTGGAAAAGGCAGTCCTGCTGCTGGCACCTGTCTTCAGGCAGCAAGTGAGGAGATGGCAAGAGAGAGGCCACCCCTGGGGCTGCCAGCACAATGGCTTCTGCCAACTCCAGTCTTTCTATGGGTCTAGTCATGAAGCAAGTACAGTTTATTGAGCCAAACAAAACCAGAATAAATTGTTCAAATGCTGATATTGACACAATGTCATTGCTTGCTAGCCTTCCAGTACCATTTGATTCCTCCTGCTCCTCTCCACTTTCGTCCCCTCCCCCAACAACTGGGTGATTAGACTGTGTGCAAAGCATGAACAAACAATGTTGTTCCTTTGCAATTCTTACAATTTAATTAAAAATTAATTGTGCTAACATTATGCTTCTGGGAGTGAGAACTGCAATTTCAAATGAAGAGAAGTGAATTTTGAGGCCTGGGAAAAGCAGAGTGTGTGAAATATTAGGTGTGAGACCAGGACCTAAATGAACAACTGGTTCCTGAGATCACACTAGTACCCTTACTTGGCTGTTTGTGCAGGAGCTGATTTATAGCAATACAGTAGAACTATTACAGAATTTGTTTGTTAGTTAGTTTGTTGTTAGTTGTTTTGTTTGTTTGTTTGTTTGTTTGTTTTTGATTGGTTGGTTGGTTGGTTGGTTTTTTTTTCCCTAAGTTATCTCTGGCATCATTCTGCAGACAACAATATTTTTAAGAGGCTTAAAATATATAGAGGGTTCCTATGTCTGGTAAGCATGCACAGTTACCATTCAAAAGGTGTGTCAGTCTACTTTTTCTTCTTTACTTGGCTGTTTTCTTGACCTTGTTTCTGTTACCGAAGTAGACAGAATTTGGTAATATATGCTACTATGTGATTTTGCTTAGGAAATTTTATAACCTGATTTCTATTTTAAAATTTGAGTCCCTGGTTAGATAGTAGTTGCCACCTCTTCACAATTGTTCCTGAGACACAGCTATTAAAAACAAACAAACAAATAAACCAAATAAATTAAGAAAAACAAACAAAAAATCCTTTAATAACTAAATATTAGATTCCACAGAAATCAAGAGCTAATCAATCACTAAAGACCTCAATTAAGAGCTCAGTATGATACTGTATCTTGACAACAGAACAATTGTAAAATGAATGGTATCAGCAAGGATACGGGAATATTTAAAAAAATTAAATGTTAATTTCCCAAAGTTTCATATAAGATAGAAAACATTTTGCATACCTACAAATGGTAAGGAGTAGTTAGGAAAGTTTGCCATGAAACTCAGTTTGCCATTTTCTCAGGTATACTAACATTGTGATTAACTCAGAACATAACTCATAGATAGATTCAGTAGATCATGTTTAGGAAAATGAAAAGTCAATGAGTTACAATTAGCTGATATTCAAGAGAGTTTGGAATTCTGCAGAAGTTCTAAGCATATTAGAATAGAGGCTTTTCAGGGTCCTCAAACTCTTTGCAGTTCAGCTATTTAGCTACCCAACAAAATCAGGGAGAAATCTAGACCAACACATGAGGAAACATATCTGGAACCTGCATTTTATAGAAAACTTATAATGGAACATGAAGTAAGGATGCAATAGTCATAACATCAAGGCATAATATATTCTCCAGACTTCCCTTATTGCTAGTTTAGCCAGTAAATGCAGCAGCAATAGATGCATTTTAATCAAAAATAACTGATAATTATAAAGTTTTGTGTATTTTTTTTCTCTGATATTTAAATATATACACCTGATCTACCTAGCATAGCCAAATTACAATTAGAACAGCTTTTCCCTTGATTATGAAAAACAGAATGAAATTCTGGCTATATGAAAGTCAGTAGGACTTGCAGTTATCTTGTAAAGGCATGAAATATTACAGAGATAGTCTATGTTAGTTCAGCTACAATGTTGATACCACAACTTTTCATTGCATACATCCTCTAAATGTTTGGAAAGCAGTAAACTAATATGTGAATAATGTGAAATCATCTTAAGCTAGCCAAGTCTGGCTTTCTCAGGCCATTTTCAGGTTCTTCCATCTTTTGTGTTACCAAGAGATTGAAACTTGCAGAATGTAAATTGAGAGTCTTTTCTGAGCACTGTCCTCAACAAGCAGCCCCACCTGAATTTCTCAAACTTTCCTCTGTCCTTCTTTTAACCTTTTTATTTTTCTCTTTAGGTGGGAGAAACAGCTTAGAAACTTTTAACAGTCAAGTATTGCTTGACAATTATTTCATTCTAAAATATCTAGAAGTAGAGTAACTAAGGCAAGGAAGATTGAGAAGAACCACAGATAAACAGTAATCCTTATGGAATACACACATTATATAAAAACACCACTCTAGAATGGTTTTATATCTGTTTCAAGATTAGGAAAACAAGAATTAAAATCATTATTAATCATAATGTGACTAAAGTGATTTTTTCCCCTATGTTATTAAATATTACTTCATGGTAAAACATCAACAGCCAATTTAATTGAACTCAGATGTACAAGGGATGGCAAAATATATTTTTTTGTCAATAACCAATGAATTATTCACTGCCTTGAAATGTTTTGGTCCTGGTAAACCTGTTTATATTGTCCAAACTAAATTTACAGCTAAAGTACTGAAGCTGGTCTTTCTCTGGAAGCATGTCATGTGTAACTATATTTTTTATTTACATTTATTTACTGTTTGTATTAAAAGCCTACTTATGAGACAAGCTGCATGAATTCTTCTGGTAGCAAAAGTGTCTTGAAAACTAACACACAAAAAATATCTGTAATACAATTTTATTTCCATTGCTTCAAATGTAAAAGCAGAATAGCTATCCAATGTTCTGAACCACATTAAAAATTATTTAGGTATTTCAGCACGTCCAGAGGCAAATTCCTACATAGCCTCACTTGACTTTTACTCATCTGAAATCTCAAGAAAATTCCTAACTATCATAGCTGAAAAAAAAAAAAAAAAATGCATTTTTAATTGAATTTTGTGCATCATTTGAATGACATTATTGGTAGGCTATGGTGATATATATATGTGTATATATATATATATATGTTGTGATATATTAACATCCCAGGTGTGCATGTATGACTTTTTGAAAGGTGTCAATAAACTATTCAGGTTATTATGTATCACCATATGTTTGCATCAAACCACATAGTATTACAAGTAATTTAAGTTGCAATATCCAACCTTTGAATAAGCATCTAAAGTTTCTTAAAAGTGTGTGTATGCCCATATGTGTACACATACACACAAACATCTATGTATCTTTCTCTCTGTATGTATAATACAGGTACTATCTCTTCTTTAACCTCCCTAAGTAATTTGCCTGACCCTCATTCTTGCCTTTTGAAGATTCTAGTCTTTGGGGACTTCCCCCACTTACCAGGATTTATCAGAGTTAATAGAAATTAATGTCGCAATGAAATCAGCCAGCTGTCTTCACATCATTGTACACAACCAAGTCCGACCTGTGAACTCATGTCTCTGAATTGTTTAAGTGATTCCTACAGATGGGTGGTAGATAAAGGGCTACCCTTTATCATGGGTAGTACTTCACTCAGCCAGATTCTGAATCTAGCCACAGACCGTAACAGCTTGAAAGCAGACCCTGCCCACTAAATAGCAAAACAAAGGAAGTGTTGTCTACTTTCAGCCTTTTCCACGTCCTTTGTTACTGGGTTGCTGTCCTGTTCAGCAATAGACCCTTCCTTGTTCTTTCTTTTGCTGCTTTCAAATGTGGAAGACTTTCTTCTTACATTTTTCCATCTGTAGGCCAGTAAATATGCCTTTAGTCATAGGCTTTGTGTTGACCTGATAGTACAGGGTCTCAGGATTCATGTGGACCTGTCTTAAGACTCTGGTGATTTTAGGCTGCTTTATCTGTGTTAGCAACTGCCCGTCTGTCAGATGACTACTGCCTAACTTATTTTAGCTTAGCTCTGTGAATACTTTAAGGGTCTGACAAAGCCTAAGTAATGAAAAAAGGTCCTTGTTATGAATTAAGCTAGAGAAGTTAATTTTGTGAGTCTAACTAACACCACAAAAAATTATACTTCTTCTCTCCAGTGGGAAGTTATGAGTGTTAATGGAGGATCAATTCATTAAGTTACATATATATGCCCAAATACCATTTTATATTTAGGCAAAGTCTGTCGCAGATTTCTAATACTGCTTCTCCTATATTAGATATAAACTCACCATTGTGAATTGAGTCTTGAACAAGGAAAAGTTAGTAGATACTAAAGAACTCATCATGCACCATGGAAATGGGAGGCAGAATGCTATGTCACAAGTTTTATTGGAGCAAACATACTCCTGTAACCATATGAATACTGCAAATAGTGATGATAAACATGAAATATGATGTTTTAATATTTTATTATTTTATTACTATTACAGGGATTGTAAAGGTCACCTTGGTAAAGGATTCTTGTCTCCCAGCAGCTAGTTCTTCTTTTCTTCAGTAGCTTTACTCTTATTTGGGGGACATTGGTAATATTGAGAAGTTTCTTTTACCTGGAATGTGATCTGCGAGTGAATGCACGTGCATTTTCTCTATCAAGTTTTTCGGAATGTGAACAGTGTTAGTGAAATCTATGACAAAGTTATGTAGAAATGTGTAAATACATCTCTGGTGAAGATTTTTTGTTATAAGAGCTACTTTAAATATTTAAAACCCTTTTGGAGGTTGATGCATGTCATTGCATTGCAACTTTTCGTGAAGCTTTGTTTTTCTCTCTCGGATACATCTTTCTGCCAACTTCTGATCTATTTTTGGAGTATAAGTATGGTATTTTCTAGTGACAGACATATGATTATATAAGAACTTTATCCATAAAGTTCAAAACATACTGCTATTCATGTAGGAGTGCAAGTGCATGCATTCTTGCAGTAATCCTGCAGAAAGGTTACAGAGAGGTGAGGAAAAGTAATTACATTTACCTTCTAGAGAATCTAAATCATACTTAGTACAAAGAGGCAGATCAGAGAGAAAGAAAAAGTGACAATAGGCATGGTGTTAATATTGCATATAGTGTACAGTTCCAGTAAGAATTAAATTATCATAGTTTGTGTTGTGATCTTTATTCTGATCTCCTTTCTGTCCCATGGATGGACTTTTACTTTGTGCAAACAGAGCAGTGCAGGAGGATATGATGGTGTGGCTTGAACTCACCCCAATATACTGTTGAAATACCCTTTGGGCTCATAGCCAGAATCAGAAACTGTTTATCTAGTGAAATTAATTGTCATAATGTGATGAAACCTGTTATACTAAGAGAACTTCTTCCAGGTATGTAAGGTCTGCAACTTTTGATTGAATGTTGTGACGACCACAGCTTTAAGATGAATCTGCTGAAAACATCTTATACTGATCTACCTTAGATAGACTAAAGAGCTTTTAACTTCAAAAGTAACAAGTTTCATTAGAATATAAGCTATAATATTTAGCTATCTACAGAGAAAAAAACTTAAATAGAAAGTTTAAAACTGGCTCAGTTTATTCTGACTAGATCAGAAAATAAATTAAAAAGAAGTTTATACAAGATTTTAATTCTGTGTATTGTGTCCTTGTGGAAAGTCATGGTTTATCTCAACTCAGTGCTTCTGAGAGTTGTTGCAAGCAGTTTTGTTTTGGTTCATAAGAAGCTTTTTCTTCTGTAGCCCCAGAGGACTGGTTGTGGTTTTCCTTCCCTGATTGTTTCTAAAGTTTCTCCATCCTCAGATGAGCTATAGTCTCCCAGTTCTCTCCTGCAGTTCTCCTTTATCTGCCATATCCTTCATTCTCTCCACAATATTATTTTCTTTGAGCAAGATCAAATGATTCCAATAGGCAGGAGAAATCTCCCTCACTTTTCTTTAAGTTTCATATAATACCATCAGTCTGTTGGTAGGAAAACTACCATGCAGACTGAGAATACACAAATACAACTAACATTAATTGCCAATATGGTCTTTTCTGAGCGAGGAAGGGAGAGCAGTGAAACAAATTGTTATAGGAAACATCTTTGTGAGTAACTATCTAGTATTCACCAGTGTTATCTGTCCATGACTACACAACTGATAGGTAATGCAACTCTTGACTATAGCAGAAGGTGTGGCAGAGTAGAAGCTTGTGTAGTAGTAGAGATTTTGGGTAGATCTAGGTAAAAATGATTTGTTGAGTTGTTTTTTCATAGTTCTGCTAATTTAGTAAGAGATCAATGGAGACCTACTGCTGATGAAAATAGGCAGGAAAATAGGCTTATATTTCTGTATCTGAGTTGCTTGATTTTTAAATACAGATAGGAAGAGCAGAATGGAGGCTGGTAAATACATGTATTTTTCAAATAATCCATCACTGTTCTTCTTTTTAATTTCTTACAGTAGTTTACATTGAAAAGGCTTAAAAGTACTGTATTCAGTAACATCTAAGTGACATCTGGCATCTCTGGTTTTCCCTTTTCCTTTTTTTGTTATTAAAAAGGTGCATACAGGAACTAAAAAGAAAACAGGACACTTTTTTGTCACTTCTCATGAAAGGAAAGAATGGGTTGTTACAAAAAAAGCTATGTGAATATAACCAAAGTACATTTGTAGCGGGAAATCAATTATTCAATTTATAATGGAGAGTGAGTATTACTCCTTTAAGTGCACCTTTTAACAATAAACACCTTTAAAAAAAACCAAAAAGACACTTTTGTTGTTGTGAGCTACTTTTACAGATATGATGTAAGCAGTATTAACAGTTTTACCATACACTGATGATGATGTTGTTTAATATATAGCTATCACAGAAGTAAGCGTTATGTTTATTATATTATAGTTTAGTACTCCCATGTTATCTATATGAAATGTTATCTATAGATATGCACTGCACAGTGAAAATGTGTCTTGTAATAGGCAACTGTGTATTTATGAATAATGCAAATTAACCATGAGTCAATTTCTAATGTTACTTAAATCTACAGTCGTGGGGTGTGTGTTATTTAAGGAAGAAAAATAAAGAAATCAGTTATGTACAATGGTATAATAACTGTTATGTACAGGTTTTATGTCAAGACTGCAACATGAATTCATAATGACGAATAATTTCTTGTATAAAAAGTCCCAATGACTTCACTGTGAGTAGTCATATAACTAAAAGACCACGAACAGGAAAGAGGGTTACATAAGGTACACTTCTGTGATTATAGTGCTCGGATCAAAAAAAAGACAGTTTTCATGAACAACTAGTTCCTTGACAGAAATACAGTTCAGATCCATCACTATCCTGAAAGGATAGTATCTTAGTCTGTGTGTCAGAAAAGTTCTAGGAAGCCTCTAATAGTTTTAAAAAGGCAATGGACCTCCTATGGATAAGGCAGATAGTGAGTCTAAAACTGACATAATATCTATAGGTATATAGACACTCTTCATATATTTGAATGTCTAACAGTAGATGCAATATAATTAACAGCATGTCACAAAGCAGAGAGAGACTAATTATACACACAACTGGTCTGCAGCATGTAATCAGCTTCATATTTCAGTATTTTTATTACACTGTAAATCATGGAATCATAAAATGCATTGGGTTGAAAAGGACCTCTAAAATGTCATCTTGTCCAACGCCCCTGCTGTAAGCAGGGACATCCTCAACTAGATCAGGCTGCTCAGAGCCCCAGCAAGCCTGGTCCTGAATATCTCCAGGGATGAGGCCTCCATCACCTCCCTGGGCAAACTGTTTCAGTGTTCCACCACCCTCATAATAAAGAACTTCTTCTCGATGCCCACTGTAAATCTACCCTTCTTTAGTTTAAAACATTGTTTCTCATCTTAATGATACATGCCCTTGTAAACAGTTCCTCTCCAGCTTTTTTGTAGGTCCCCTTCTGGTACTGCAAGGCCACTATAAGGTCACCCCAAAGCCTTCTCTTCTCCAGGCCAAACAACCCGAAATCTCATCTTGTCTTCTTAGGAGAGGTGCTCTAGACCTCTGATCATTTCTGTGGCCCTCCTCTGAACACACTCCAGCAGGTCCATGTCCTTCTTTTGTTGAGGGATCCAGAGCTGGACACAGTACTCCAGGTGAGTTCTCACTACCACAGAGTAGTGGCTGAATCATCTGTATTGATCTGCTGACCATGCTTCTTTTGATGCAGCCCAGAATGTGATTGGCCTTCTGGGCTGCAAGTGTGCATTGTTGGCTCATGTCCAGCTTTTCATCCCCCAGTACTCCCAAGTTCTTCTTCACAGGGCTGATTACAATGATAATTCACAATGATAAACATGAAAAATATAGATTTGTGTACAAGGTAAATTTTGGTTCAAAGTGAGGGTAATCAATTGATAGTAATCAAGTGAGAGGTGTCTATGTAAGCTTACTCAAAAATAAATTGGAGTAAAACACATATACCAATAATGAGAAAAATATTTCTTCTGTACATGTAATCTTAAATGAAAAAATGTTGCATATAAAACATACCATAGAAAAGACCTAAAAAAAAAAAAGAACTTTCTTCAGTTTGAGAGGTCTTTTATCAAAGTCACTAACTGCAGAGGTCACTAATAAAGTGACTGCAACACACTTTGTTTGACAGATTAAATTGAGATTGTTGTCAGATACAATGCAAGAAAACTATGCACTTTTGTTTCTTCTTTCTCTCCTGAGAGGGATTCAAGAAGGATTATTTCATCTAGCATACTACTGTATTTACACTCAGTCTATCAGTTGTGATGTCCATAACTATGTTGTGCAATATATTTCATTCTTCCCGTGATCCAGTCTTTGGAATTACATTTCTTTTTCTCTGTAACAACACCTGGAGACAGAAAAAGGATGATATATCCTTATTCTTCTGAATTTAGTTTCAAATAAACATTCTGAAATAACAGTAAGGTCCAGAAACAGTGACATTGTAATAACATAAGATTACAAACCTAACAAGACAATTTACAGTACATAAGGGATTTCTGTACTGTTCAATAAAATTCTGGAAGATGTTAAGCATCCTTAACATTCTTTAAAATAACCAGGGTGTTTGAAGTATCCTCATTATTTTTCAGGAATTTGTCATTGCAGCACCAAATTATTAGTGCTGTTAATAATACACTAATTATTGTTTACAAAGTGCTTTGGAATTCCAAAAGAAGGTAGTTATGAGAAGGTGTTATAATGAAGATAGTGTGTAAAATATTTTCTTTCAAAATAAAAATTATATCTGTATTTCTTCCTTTTCCGTTCCTCAGAGTAGTTTCCAAATGTAATGAAAAGGAAACTTAGGAGATTGGTAATAACATTTTTCTTATTAATATTTTTCCTTATTGATTTTTGTTAGACATTTATATCACTAGATTCTACTTTGTGTGGGTTGCAATGAAAACACTGTAGAAATTTGTATTGAAAAGAAAAATTTCTAGATAAAAAGTGATAAACAGTACATGTCTAAGGTTTTGTCTGTAGTTTTAGACAGAAAATTTTCCTTCAGATATTGCAGATATTTCCCACCTCATTCCTTCTCTTACTGTAGATACTAATATGATTATAGAACTGTGTTTCATTTAATGCTTAAACAATTCTTGTGTTTTAAGTAAAGAACACATTAGAATCATAGAATTGTCAGGGTTGGAAGGGACCTTAAAGATCATCTAGTTCCAACCCCCTGCCAATGGCAGGGACCCCTCCCACTAGAGGGAGGTGCCCCTCCCTCAGTGCCCCATCCAGCCTGGTCTTAAAAACTTCCAAGGATGGGGCCTCCACCACCTCTCTGGGCAACCTGTTCCAGTGTCT
>JANIJG010023897.1:131125-144780 GCA_024611175.1 Megaceryle torquata | reverse complement strand
AAGCTGTGCTGACCCATGAAGCTGTGTGACCCATGAAGCCGTGCTGACCCATGAAGCTGTGTGACCCATGAAGCCGTGCTGACCCATGAAGCTGTGTGACCCATGGAGCCGTGCTGACCCATGAAGCTGTGTGACCCATGAAGCCGTGATGACCCATGAAGCCGTGATGACCCATGGAGCCGTGCTGACCCATGAAGCCGTGATGACCCATGGAGCCGTGATGACCCTAGATTTGAGACAAGGCTCCCATGGGCCCAGCTGCCCCTAAGGCACAGACCAGTTGCCCCGTGCAGGCTGCCCCAGCTGTACTGAAAGCAAAATGGAGGGGATAGCCCATTTCTTAAAAGGCAAAAGAAGCTGTTTTCTCCAGTTATCTGACTTTTCCAGCCAAAACCAGCTGAGAGAATAATGAGGAAGGATTGGGTTTGTCTTTTCCTTGCTGACTCCCGCCATCCTAAAGTTCCCAGCTGCTTATAGCTCGGCTACAAGAGGCCAGTTAGAAGGAAATGTCATGTTCTGTGCTCTTACTGGTTTGCCTGAAAAATTTTAGTCACAATGTCTTGGATATTTCTGAAAAGAAGTTTACTAAAAATGAGTGAGCTTTTTTCCTATGAAACATCCCAGGCTTTGCAACAGGGTTTTCTGGGGTGCAGTTGTGCCAGGTACAGCCTGTGTGACCACCAGGACACTCCACCCTGACCTGGCTCTTGGAGGAAAACGAGGAGCAGTTTGCACATGACCAGAGAGCATTCCAGCAGCTGGATGTCCTGCAGCTTTCTCCACACCAGTGGACTTGGGTGACATCTGGTCCCAGGGGGCAGCTGGGGCTGCAGATGAACATCATGGTGCTTCGGACAGTGGTTGTCATAGGAGTCAAAACACAAAAACATGACAATGAAGGATGTCCAGACATGGAAGTGTTACAACAAGCATCCAAAATGCAAAGGGCAGACCATTGCCTGGGCTGCACCAATTCTCTTCTCCATCTGGTTCTCCCATTCTCAGCTTTACTGGGGCTGATGGACACCAAATTTACGCTAAGGTAAAGAAACACAGGGCTGCAAAACTAGTGACAGCCATTAGCAAAGATAAAAAGGATAAACAAAGAGGTTGGGTATTATTCAATAGACCATCAATGTTGCAAAGAAGCAAAATAGGCACTGGGGACTCATGCCTATAATCAAATTTAAAAAAAGATGAGGGTCAGGATGAAATGAAAGGCCAGGCATATTTGATTCTCTCTGCTAGTTAGGAAAATTACATATTACACAATGAAAGACCTCAATAACAACAAAAAAAAGAGAGAATAATTACAATTATTTTGGAAGAATGAGAATTCTGTGAAGAGAAATCTAAATTTTTTTTTTTTTTTTTTTTGTCTCCGTTTTAAGCACAAAGTCCTGTTGTTTTCAGTCTAGGTTAACTTCAGACATTTATTTTCCATATCCAGGAAGCTTTCTGACTGGGAATAAAATGGAAGAGAAAAAAAAAAAAAATAACAACAAACCACTCCAGTTTCTATTTGTGAGCCATTTCTGTTTGAGAAATAACCATTACAAGCAGTCAGACCAGTGCATGAAGTTAAATGAATCTGAAGCTTTCTTATTTTCCTTCTTCCCCGTAACAGCAGCCACTTCTACCCCCCGTGGACTGCAAGTTGCTCACCAAGGTCTGAGGTTCCCCCATCAGCAGATGGTGCTGATTCCTGGCTGGACACACACCGGAAGGGTAAACCATGCTGGGAAGGATGGCTGGGAGATCAAACCCCCATGACATTGCCATAACCAACCTCAGAGGCAAACGGCACCAGGGACAGACCCACAGGGCTACGCCGCATCCGCTCGCACGGTTTGTGCCGCAGCTGCGAGTCCGCGCTGGCTGCTCCTGGAAGGAACTTTGGCATTGTCTGGAGGGGTGGACCCACCCGAGTGAGCACGTGGGCACATTCCTTCTGCTCGTTTGTCCCTGCTGGTGACCCAGTCAAATGGATTTAGCCTTTGAAATATTTCTTTGGCTAAGAGAGTGAGTACAAACAGCAGGTTAAGCACCAGAGCATCAGCCTGCTGGGGGAGGAGAGATAAAGGCATTGGCAGAGAGTTCATTTCAAATACATACACTATTCTTCAAGGTACCCCCAAAACACGGAACTTTCCCCTCTCTCCTCAGTTTTAACCACCAGGGAATCCTGTGTCTCTCCCTCTTTCTGACCCGGTGGATGTTTATCACACTAAAAGCTGGAGCAGCTGGGACAAGAACAGGTAAAGTTCCAGCCACAGCCTTTCCACTGGGAAGGAGGTTGGAGCAGCAGCAGGACCCCATGCTGGGGAGGGAAGGCTGCAAAAGGGGCTCATTTGCAGCTGGCAACACAGCCCAGATCATGAGGAGTCACCACCTTCTCCCTCCTCTGGCATCTTCTGCAAACCTGGTCCCAGAGCTCCTCCCTCGCCCTCCTGAAACGAGCGACTGCTGAGCTGCCGTGTGTACTCATCACACTTGCACTAAGAGCCAAAGCTCTTCTGAAATGAATCTCTCTCCTAAAAATAAATGCCAGTAATATCAGATGCCATCCTGGGTAACAAGAATTAATAACTTGTTTCTTCAGAGTCAAGTGCATCCCATAGACAGGAGGGGAAATAACTGTAACCTGCCTCTGATTACAACAGGAGATAATGGGGCTGTTCCAGGGCCTTCCTCATATGTCACTGTCTCTTCTTGCCATTAGCTATTTACTCCACACTCCTTGAATCATACCTTGGATTTCATTATCAAAACCAATAACTGTGTTTTGTTACAAACCAGAGCATGTTGCTCACTGACTGAAAAAAAAAACCCTGGCATTGTATTCCTCATAATAAGTTTTAATTGGATTTTAGCTCTCTGCCTTTTATACTTCATCTTAGGCTTTATTGGGTTTAATTACAAATCCATAGCTATTTGTTATGTGGCTCTGGTTTGATATTTTGCACTGACAATTACATTTTTATTCTAAGAAAAAAATGCATTAGGAAAAAATAGAAAGAGACGGGTTCATTGTATGAGCTGATTAATTGAATTCTGGTTTTATGATGATGGCATTTATGATGAATGATTGCGTGCCAAAAATTGGCTTGAATATTAGATCAGAGTACACTTATTCATTTTAATTGGCTTGCACAAAGTGCAAGGCGCTGTAATAATAGATCAGTTGTGAAAACGCAATAGCGAGGGTGGTGCTCAGTGCCCCAGCTCCAATGTCTCCTAAAACTCTCTTCATGATGCTTCAAAATCTTCCCGTACAGAAGAGCGGTGAGATAGATAGCGAAGCTCTAGTACTCTCATTTAAAGAAAGTAAGGATAAAAGATCACTGCTTCTGCTGTGGTCCCTTCTTTGGAGAGATGCAATTTAGTTTTAATCATTCATAACACTTATTAGCAAAAAAGGAGGGTAAAAAAGTAGAGAAGTCTTAGAAATAAGAGACTGGAGCTTGCTGTCACTAAACCTTGTTGGAAACACTGAGCAAATGCACATAATAATAAATGATCATTTTATCACTGCAGCCAGGAGCTGCATCACCACCTCCAGCATCCGTCTGCTGCCAACAAACCTCTCTGGCTGGCGAGTCTCCTCGGCCAGGGCTGCCCGTCCTGCGGTCGCCAGAAAGAGCTGGAGCCTGCTGCAGAGGAAACCAAAATGGGTATTTACAGTCACGGCAAACGGCCTCACAGCAAACGTACCCCTGAAACCACAGAGGCTTTTCACCACACTTGGAACGCGCAGAGCTCTCATCTGAAGCTCTGATGTGATGCTGTGGAACTGCAGCTCAGCACCATCCCACAGCGCAACTTAATGTGACACGGCACTGAGAAATACAACCTGACAAACTAGTGGCCACAGCAAGTCTTGCTGGAGAAAGCAAATTCTGCTGTTTGCCTTCCTCACCATCCACCATTAAATAGAGTTTGCCAAGTATCGGAACTATGTCGTCACCCCGGTTTCATCATGTCACATCGCGTTAATTTGAAAGTAGACGAGGCCAAATGCCAGCCCACGAGCTCACCAGGCTGATGCTCTGAACCAAGTCCTAGGGTGGAAAAAGAAATGCAAAGTCCTACTTACAGAGACTGGAGCATTGAAATGACAGAAAGCCTGGTAATTTATTACCACAAACTGATTCAATGCAAAACAAATAAACAAAAAAATAATTTCCTACCCAGCTCTGAAAACCTGCTGGAATAACAGAAAAGGACACCCCCCTCCTCGTGTATTCAGCCTTCCTCCCAGCCAGCAGGTTTATTATATCGAGCCTTCATTTCAAATCAATATTCCTCGTTACTCTTTGGCCTGTGCTCATGACCACAGCCATCCTTGCAGCCGCCTCATTTGCAAAGTGCAGCTCACAAATAAGGAAATTAGCAGGGCTAAAAGCATACTTCACTACTCTCAGCTTTGCAAAGCGACGGACAACGAGCGTCAGCCAGAAACATAAATCCAAACCCTTTTCCCCTGGAAAGCTGAGCACCAAAACCTGGAGAGAGGCATTGTACCACCTGGAGGTTTGAGAACCCTCACAAGTTTTGATTCTGGGGTTTGTTAAAACTCGACAAACAACTCTGGAAGGAGAATTTGGTGTCACAAGGACTGAGCTAGATCATGGCAGAATTACTATGTAAAAAACAAACTGTACAGTCTTATTAAGTAAAGCCCTTGTGACTGTTCGACTGCACTGACACCACGCTTGTACCGCAGCCGAGCGACGGCTGATCCCCAGTGACAGGAGCGGGGGCAGCTGGGCTCCCCCCGTTAAACGGTCAGCGACGACGCAGACCGACAACCGATGCCCGGATCTTTTTCCAGTAATGGTGCTTTTTAAACCAACCCCTCAGCCCCATTCCAGCCAACCAAGAAAACACCAAGCCTTACAAACTGCATTACACTCAGGCATTTTTAGCTTTGGTTTTTATAGTACCTTGCCAAGTAATTTGTTTATAGAAAACAAAAACTTCCCCGTTGCTTGCAGCCTAAGCGGTCAGCAACTGCAAGCACAAGTGCTGCCAGGCCTCTTCACGTGTGTTCCAGCCAAGACTTCAGTCTTCTGCAGAAGACAGGACTCTTGCCCACTCGCTGTGCGCTGCAAGGAGCACGGAGGAAGTGAATGATGTGCTGGGTGGCAGTAGAAGAAAGGTGTCCGCTGGCTGGTGCAGCAGCTTTTGGAAAGGTCTGAATGAAATAACTTCCTTTTCATCAGCCCGGGCTGAATGCCTGATGTGCTGCAGGAACACTGGGAAAAAGCCTGCCACAAACAAGATGTGTCAGCTTATTAAGCGTATTAGGGGGAAAATGGCTTATCTGAAGTGGTCTTCATATGGTTGTATCTAGAGAAGTCAGGATGAGTCAGGAAAAAAGTGAAATTAATGGAGGTGGTCAGCATCAGACCAAAGGCTCTCTGCAAAACGGGATGAGACAACAGTGAAAGCAAACACTTAAATGCATTTGGTCCAATGAAAATGGAGATCTGTGCAACACAGATCCAGTCACTAACTACATTAAATTCATCATCTGGAGATAGATTCATATCCCAGTACGGGTGAGTCCACAGAGTGAGCTCATGAATGGCTGTGGAGGGAGGTTCTCTCCATTTAATACTAGTTAGAACCACCCTGTTTTTATAAGATAAAATGTTCTTATCATAGCACAAGATCATTAATAGAAATGGAATAATCAAAACACTCACTACAAATCTCTGAATTGAAATGTGAGTGCACAAGAGCTAAGGAAACATTAAATTTTCCTTCAATCTATTTCTCATTCACCCCAAAATATTTAACGCCTGCTCTGCCCACTCTTAACATCTTTCAGTTTCACCTGCTCCAGTCCTGACCTAAACCCAACTCTGATCCCCAGCTTCCCCGACTTCATAATTTGCACATCCCAAAGACAACGAGCGCTCAGCAGCTGTCACCAAGGTGGGGAAAATAAGCTTTTTGCAACTGGTACGGGGGAAGATGCCCAATTAATTTTTTCAGACCTCAACAGCAGCACTGGAAAAGAAATGACATCTTAGAGATCTGCCAGTTTGCGGTGCTTGAAGAGTCGGTACGGGTCAAGTGAAAGCAAAGTAACAAGTGCCTAAATATTTATGTGCAGGATGGATTCAAGAGCTTTTCCTGAATGTTTTAAAGTTCTCCGACTGACAAATTTGAATAGCTTTTGTGCTTCAGCCTGGATATTCCACAAAAATATAATGTACGAGTGTTAGATGTTGCCATCAGCATGAGACTAAGGAAACAAAACACCAAGGAAATAAAAAAAAAAAAAGAAAAATCCACATTTCTCCTCCTTTCCCTCCTTGGCCTCCACTACCCCACTACCTCTTCTTCCACAGAGAGATACTTGAACTATTGGTCATGAACATTGGTTACAAAATCAACCAGAGGGTCTTCAGCTGGTCCTGGCTTCTTCTCCTTACCCATTAAGTGGCACTGGAAGATAAGCATCGAGCCTTTTCGAGTGTTACCTGTGTGAACTGGGGGTGTGTGTGTCTGCCTTGCAAGCAGACCCATAGCAGAGACCTTCCGCTTAGCTGGAGGGGTGGGAAGAACCAGTGCTTTCCAGTACACATTTGCAGCTGAAACGATGCTCACGAAGGTGCATGTCGTGGGTGGTTATAGCTGCTGGTGGGTTGGATCATCCCCAGGGTAACCTTCTTCCATTACCAGCTCAGGGATGAAGAGCTGGGAGCTGCGTGCTGGTGGTGAACAGATCTAAGTGACAGACTTGAGCCCCGTTAGTCACTGGAGTGGTCACACCCATGTTCACACTTGGTGCAGAAGCTGCTAAGCCAAGGTCAGAAAGTTAAAATAAGCATTCTTAAGTCAGAAATGATGTCTCCTTGCATGAGTCAATGGGTGAAAACTGGTGTGCTTCATGCAGTGGGTGGGCACGGGTCACCACAGGCTTCACGTACAGAGCGGGGCAGCTTTCGGTGGCGCTTTCTCTCCTCAACTTGGCAGTTCGATCGCTGCACCCAGTTTGAGGCCCCATATCACACCTGTCAGACTCTGATGGCTTTGATACCAATCAGGGGAAATGGTTTTGGTCATCTTCTGTAGCATGCAGGGAAAACAGTTCTGGCCCTGCTGAGGATCCAAGATCTGCCTGTACTTCAGTGCCACCCACCAGTACAGAGCCATCACCACAACCAGGACACCTGGGCTTTCTCTTAACATGTAGCACAGACACGTTCAACAAGTGCCCTTACCTCCAAATTTCTTTTGTAACTCATTGCAGTTGGACCAGCAAGTGCAGCTACTGCTTTTTTAAAATGAGAAATGAAAGTCATTTAAAGCTAGAAACAAAACTGATGAAACCAATTTTTTTTCTTGTAAACTGCCAGACTTCTCAGCTGGCAATGTCACAGCTGGTATTTTCTTTAGGGGACACGTGATATAATGAAGAAAGCTTTGACAGGCAGCTATGGAGGAGATGTGAGGAAGGGGATCTCCTAACACAGGGAGCAGTTCTTCCACCTCCATGGGTTGGTTCAGTGCTGGTGCCTCTCTGAAGAGCTGGGACTGCTGACCTTGGAGAACTCCAGCAGGAGCCATCCGTGAAATTGATGAGCAGCAAGTCTGAGAATCTGCCTCCACTGCAGCTTGCCAGCCATCACCTGGTTCAGAACACGGATCCATCAACAGCAAACAGACTGTTCATACCCAGGGCAAACTGAGGGAAGCCTGGACCCAACCCACGCAGAAGGCCAGTGGGATTTTTGCATCTGTACAGAGCAGGATGAAGAGCACCTGGTTTTGGACAAGCTGCATCGTCCTGCACTTGTCAGCACAGGTCTCTGCCAGCATCAGGACAAACAAAAGGGTACAATGTGAAAGAGGGGCAAAAGGAGAACAAAGGGTGGACTTAGGCAAGGAGAGATGCTGACAAGCAGACAGAAAACAGGACAGTTCGAGGTCACAGGCTCATTTATATTCAGAAACAGCTTCCAGCTTCAGCCTCAGGATCAACTGTTATTTTTCCCACCTATTATCTTCTTGAATGTCCTTGTGCCAAGGGAAGTGACCACGACTCATGCCTGTCCTTGGATAAACTGCTCCGAGGACTGAGGGGCTTGAGTTCTGCAGCAGCTGCATCGAGGAGGTGTTTTTGACACCACTCCCCCAGGCACAGCAGAGCCCTGCACCCTCCCTGGGCCCCCGACAGCATCCCAAAGGCAGCGCAGTGACAGAGCAAAAGAGTTTCATTCATTAGTAAAAATCAAGGGCACCTAATGAAATACATCCTTGGAAAAAAACCCACTCCTTATGTTTACTTTAAACATAATAAAAAGGATGCACTCAACAGTATTTTCAAGAGTTTCAAGCAGGCAAAACATTAAAGTGTTTGAAACAGTTTTCTCCATCCTGCTGGCGTTAGTAACAGCTCAGCCAGATGAGCTTCTCACAGGGGAGAAAGTCTGGAGGAGGCTGGAGCAGAAAGGTCAGATCTTAAGGAAGAGCCAAAGCTGACAGCAGCTGTAAGCAACTCCAAACCAGGACAGAAAACACCATTACTGGGGTGCTCATTACACCCCCCATCTCTGCTTACCATCCACCTCCATCCCTGGAGGGGTTTAATTAGCAGGACACCTCAGCATCCTGATGAGCTGGCACCTGCCTGGGATAGGGTGAGAAGGACAGGGTGCAGCCAGCAACGTTTTTTGCAGCATTACATGCAAAAACTCAACCACGCCGGAGAAAAAAATGATGCATTTTAACCTTTTTGGCATTGTTTTTACCCACCGCTTATTTTTGGTCCTGTTACCTACTTATTTTCTGTATGGAGGTCTAAAACATGCTAAGGTATAAACATATATTTTGAAACAAAGTGCGTAGAAAATACTGGTTCTTTGTGAACATGATAGGTATGAATTATGGAGACTCATACGAGGTGTACGGAGAAACATAAACATTTTAGGAAAGTAACTGTATCGACCAGAACAGGAAAAAAGAATAACCTACAAATACCCCCAAAACCCAGGAAGGCATGAACTGAAATGTGGTCTAAAAATAAAGATGAGGTCTACAACACAATCGGTTTTTCCTGACCAGGAATCACAGAATCAAAGACAAGCTGCTCAGTGGAACTGGAACTTGTCAGACAAGCTTGTAGCAGAAAGGTAGCGGGAGTGAAAAAATGGGAAAAGCAAATGAAAATGAACTTCAAGTGGAAAAGGCCAGCTCGGCTGGAGAGAGCTCTTCCAGCCCTGCCCAGGGAAGACGTGTCAGAGGAAGAGGAGTTGGTTTCCAGAAGCTTGAGATGACCAGATTAAACTCTGTGAGCTGAAGCAGGACCTTTCACTAACAGCCTTACATTCTGACCTCATGTGTGAAGGTGACATTACATTTGGGCCAGAGTGCAGGCTGATGGAGAAAAAAACATTTGAAGACAGGCTGAAACCAACGCCCTAGATAACAATTCACATAAATCCCACTGTTAAATCAGCTCATTCATAGCTGCAGGAGGGGCAAAGTGATAGCAGAGGGTGCATCAGTGCCGGGGAGCGGAGAAGACACAGGTGGCCGTGGGCTGAGGGGACACTGCCAGGCAGGTCTGCAGACCGAGAGGCATTTCTAAAGATAGACTTCTAAGAGAAACACATAAAAAAAAGAAAAAAAAAAACCCCAGACTCAAATGAGAAATTAATGGGATATAGTAATGAGATGATCCTACTGAAAAGGTGTCTATGCTTTTGCTAACAGTTAATGCTCTGTCCTGAAACACTCAGGCTCTCATCTGTATTTGAAGATCTCGTGGCTGCAGCTCTCCTGCCTCAGTTTTTGCCATCTTTTAAATGGGTGCAGGAAAGAAAAAATAACCCGAGCACGTGGGTGACAGCCCTGAGAAGGCTGCTGAGAGCACGAGCGGTGCAGTTATTATGCAAACGGTGGAAAAACATCAAACTGAGTGGTGACCAGGTGAGAGTTGCCCAGATGGAACCACGACCTTCCTTCAGTGGGATGCTCAGGCAGCACCTTCACCTTCTCCGTTTTGCAGAAATGCTGAAAACCCAGAAATTAATAAAAACAACTACGGCATGTGGAAGGGTAGGAGACGAGCATAATTTCAACCCGCAGTATATAAAGTGTTTGCCAACATATGGGGGCCGATCCTTGGCTCACGTAAATTGCCACAGCTACATGAAATTCTAAGGAGCTACGACATGCTGCAGCACTTAAATATCATCCTCTGTTGGCAAACATTTCACAAATCCTCCTATCTACCGAGGGCTGGAACAAAACTCTTCTTCTACTCCCAGTAAACAGTTTGGTGGAAGCAAAGTTCTCAGAGCCCAGGAGATCAGCTTCTCTCAAGCAGTTCCCCCTCCCCCAGACACATGGCATGAGACAGAGGTACGGGAACGTTGGAGCTGGTGGCAGAAACAAAGCTCACTCTCCTCTCTAACGTGTTTCCTTCCACAGCTGTCCGTCTGTATTTTCAATGAACTCTGCATATCCCCAATTACGGCTTCTAAAAGAAATCTCCCTGCCTCTAGCAGTGTCACAGCTGAGAAGAGGCTGAAGTCTACCTGCAGCCCATTCCCCCTTACCTGGTAGCCCAGCAGGAGGAAGGAGGCTGCTGGTGAACTGCGCATGGCACCCCACACTCAGCCCTCGTAGGAGAGAAACACAAGAATATAAAAGTTACAGAAACGTTAATTACTAATACAGAATCATACTCATCTCTTCAGGTTCTCTGCCTTTAAAAAGATGCCTGAGAAAGCTACTGAATGCTATCCCACCATCGTGTGCTGCTCAGGAGGACATTTGTACGTGGTACGGGGCAGGAATAATTGCACTGCTCTGTAAAGGCCCTGGGTGGTCTCTCAGTAGTGCTCTGCTCCTTGAGTAGCCAGCAAACACCATCAGAAACCTCCTCCCAGCAGATAGGTACATCCAGGGCTGAGTCACTGTCGTGCTTGGCATCCCCAGTGACTGCTCCATTTAGCTTTAGAGCCGAGATGGGAAAGGCACTGTGGCAAGAGCCTTCTCAAAGCAGAGTAAGATGACTGTAGCCAAATGGCATCAGCAGCGTCTCATCAACAATGTCCTTTCCCCAGAAGCTCAAACCTAAATCCACCGACTTCATCAGCACATTGCCACTGCTTTTGCTCCTGTTGGACCTTTAAAGAGGACACGCTGAGTATTGGATCCTCCAAGTGTAACAACTCTTTGTTCAGGCCCAAGAACTTACACCTGCGCCAGCCCCCAGAGCCAGAGGGGCTGCACAACTGTCACTGCAGGGGTAAGGTGAAAATGGGAATTTTCCAGTTCTCCACCCACACACCTATGTCACATGGATGTAACTAAGGGCACGGCTTGACCATCTAAAGGAGGAGAACTCTGCATCTCAGCACCATCAGCAGAGCAGGCAGGGGGAAAGATTTTCACCCGTGTGGAAACCAATGGCAGGAACATGGGATCCCGTATCACACCCTATCCTGGTAGCCACCTATAGCAGAATGACGTGCAGAATATTTCCCACCATAACCCACTGACACAAACAGTTTGGTCTGCAGTCAGCACTCTGCCTGTTCTCACGTTGGCAAGGCTCTGGGCACAAGGTGGGATGGAGCAGGCAGCCTGTGCTCAGTCCCTGTCAGGGCAGAGCAAGAGCCACCAGCTGGCTGGCACAGATCCCCAGTCCCTTCACCGGACGCTCCATCTCAGCGGTACCTGCAGGGAAGAGACCCCGTTAGAGGGGAATTCTGATCCATTTGGGCAGCCAGTGCTTTATACAGCACTTAATGCTTTTCAGGGCAAGTTACTCACCATCACTGTGTGGCACCTATGGGCAAAAGAGCTCTGCAAAGATTTAAGGCCAGTGGACAAGTCCTTTTCCCTCCCCATCTTCTCAGTTTCTCAAGGCTGCTGTGTTCTAGGTAAGAGAGGTGCTGAAACCCACATCTGAAATCTCTACTCCTAGTTCTGGCCCTGGGATTTTTGTAGCCAGTTTTACATTAGAGGCCAGTGCCAGGGAGCAGAGCTCTGCAGGAGTCCAGGAGATGGGACCTGGCCAGCTGAAGGCCCACAACACTCCACACCACAGAAGCAGGAGATACTTTCTCCCTACCCACACTGGCACATCAGAGCCCACTCCGCAGAGTTTCCATTTACCTGACCCACAAGTATTCTGATTACAGGCTGCCTCTTGGCTTTCCTCTCTGGAGTCCCAGTACTTCACTGGGTGCTCTGCTCAAATGGTGAGCAGTGACCCTTCAGTTAGCCAAGATGAAGCAGCAGGCAGATCAGAACAGGCTGCTTCCTTCCAAAGGGTATGGCTGTATACATACACTCACAGACTCATGTGCCTCAAAATACATCTATCTATATGTGCATATATATTTATATGGAAACAGACACTTATGCAAAGAGAGCGTTTGTCGTGCTTCAGAAAGGTAACCGGAGGTAAGGAGGGCAGAGCTGGTAACCAGAGATCCTGGAATGAAGAAGAAAGACAGAACTAGAGAGGGTGAAACTGATTTGCCTTAGTGCTGGCTGGTATCACCAGGATCACTTCACTTGTTCCATCATTATATTCAGATAGCAAAATAATCATATCATTGTTCAGGGAAAAAGGTGTAAAAATACACAGAAGTGAAAGTCAATCAAAGATCTGAGCAAGTGGAGTCAGTTTAAACAGCTCAGCGAGGGAAGTGGCACAACAGAGTTACAAGGAGAACTATCCCTTGCATTTAATGTGACCAGCTGCATTAAAGGAAAGCAGATTATTAACTTGGAGTGGAAGCCTCAGAGGAAAAATGTCAACACTGGACCCACCGAGGGTGAGCCCAGGAGTTTTCCCTGCAGGACCATCTGCACTCCCAGCAGAATACACTCCACGTCCTCAGATCTGAAAGTTAATGCTTAGACTGAGCTGTTATTTCAGGCGATTTTCAACTCATTAGCATTCTTGGTGCTTGCAGACAGAGGGATTGTTTTGAAGGTATGAAAAAAAAAAACCCTGTTTAAGCTTTCCAGAATACTGAAATGTTTGTTTTTGAGGAAATTAATTGTACTTGGATAGTTCTGCAAATCTTGACCCTTACAAAATTACAATAAAATTAATTTCAAAACGAAACAATTTCAAATTACTTGAATGCTTCATCTGAAAATCAAAATTACTTTCTTTTCCGGGAGGTTTTCAGAGATTTTCTTTAATGAAGCAAGCTTCCAAACTCAAGAAGTTTCAAAGCTGCTGGCTAAATTGGGGCTATCTGTTATGGAAAACAGGAGCCTCCACAATAATTGTCTGCTTCTAAGAATGTGACTATTCATACATCGCTGTTTCTCTACTCACAGCTATGATCTTCCTGTTACAGAAATACAAAAAACACATTAATGTCCTTGTTGCTACAAGCAGATTTGCAAAGAACCAGGGCTACCAGCTGCTGAGGAAGCGCTGCCTGCACAGGGCTGCTGGCAAGAGCAGCGGAGATGAGACACGCTGCTGTCAAGACAGAGGAGTCATATGAGTATTTTTAACTGATATGTTCCACAGGCTTTGTTTTCGGTTTCGCAGAGAGCTCTTTTCCCTCTGCCCGCCAGCGCCCTGCGTGCAGCACACCCAGTTGCCTCTCTGGCCATTTTAGCTCCCAGGCTGCAGGCAGCTTTGTGTGGAGGGT
>JANIJG010023897.1:107104-131025 GCA_024611175.1 Megaceryle torquata | reverse complement strand
CTTTGTGTGGAGGGTGAAGCTGTGCTCACCCCCCAGCCAGCGCCGGGCAGCCAGAGGCCAGGTTACCAGGGCTGGCCCATCAGTGACCACATCACACAGAGATGGACACCATCCTTCAGACACCCGTGTCCTCAGATAACCCACAGCGAGATGGAAGCAGAAACAAGGGCAGCTTGGAAAGAGGGATGGCACTGCCCGCTACAAAACAGGCTATTAGGAAGAAGAGGCTGCTGGGCTCCGAGGGAAGAGCTGGAGGGCAGCTTTTACCTCGCACCGCTCCTATAAGCGCACCACCCGCAGTAATGAATTGCAGCAGGAGGCAAATTGGAAGAGAGAGCCCACAGATTACAAATGTAAAACGATGGGGCTCGCTCTTCACAGGTGCAGAGTAACCCTGTAAGAGATCAGTGATGCTGGTGGGAGGAAGCTGAACAGAATGAAACAAATCTCTGCTTTGATAATCGGCAAAGGACTGACCATCTAGAAGAGCAGCAACGACGCGCTGAGAAGTCCTACCTGCTGTCGCTGGCGATTGGCACCAAAGGGTACTTTAGGGTAGCTCTTCAGGATTCAAGTGATCCTTATTCCCTTTTGCAGGATTTAACAAAATAGTAACAATACCTGTGAGGAATCTTTCTACACGCTGCCTGTGACAGGGCCCTCCCGTTGTTCAGCCCATGATTTATCTGGGAGCTCAGAGTGCAATCATTAGACCACCACAGGAAGCAGAAGACTTTCTGAGGGCTAATGATCATTGCAAAACCTTCCCAGTGGGTGCACAAAAGGTAATTTATCATCATTTGCTTCTGTAATGTTGATGCATTGAGCAATATTCCTATGGTTTAGCAATCCCTCCAATCTTCCTGGGTAGCATGGAAGCAGAGGTAGCTGAAGCTGCGAGATGCAGGAGATGGGCTACGCAGCTGCAGGATGACTCTCGGAGCACGCTGTTCTCACTCTGACTGTGTATCTCTGGGAGCCTCCCAAGGAGTCTGGGAAGAAGATGCCCGAGCCAGTGGTTCAACATCAGAGCCTTCAGTGTCTGGTGGATGAATTGTCTCTGTCCTGGCTTGAGAGCAGAGCCATCAGGAACTGCAGGAAAAGCTCTTGCCGCAGTATCTGTTAAATTTAAACCAAAGCTGACAAAAATATTTATTTACATCCTGTTTGCAGGTGGTGTTGGCAGGCAGGGAATCCAGGCAAACATCACCAAGTTCACACAGCACCCCCAAACATGACAGACAGTCCTAAAAACCACAGAAGAATTAGGAGCATCACAGCACCAGGTTTTCAGGTTTCCTGAAAAGCAACATTTTTCTTACTAAGCCATTCCTCAGATGTGGCTTGGTTTTGTTTTTTTTTTTTTTTCCCCCCAGCATGGCAGAATAATGCCTATTCTCTGAAATTTGTCTTATTTGCTTGAGTGAGAAACAAAAATATCCACTTCTGAAGTGAAAAGCCTCGGGTTTTGCATACATGGTCTGGGACTAACTCTTGCTAACCCTGTGAAAGGAAATAAGGTACCCAATTCTCAGATGCCTTTGAAAACCCCAGTACAATTCCTTTGCATCTCTGATAAGACACTTTCAAAGTCAGATGCAGTGCTTGTTTTTTAAAGAAAACCAGTGCAGATTTAACGATAGACTATCTACCTTTCCTTACACTCTTGATCTTAAGATAAAAATGCTAACAGGCATTGCAACTGTCAGTTGGGTTCCCAAATTACATCCTTATCTTTTTCTTTATACAGTAAAGCATTTATCACTTTCCTCTTCCCTAAGAGGGTTGGTATTTGTGTACTAACACCTTCCTGGTACTTTGTGATGTACTCAGCCAGGGAGATTATCTGGGAGTATTTTGGAGGCAACAAACACAAAAGGAAGCATATGGTGCTGTGTTTAGAGGAGCAATGCCAGTGTCATCACTGCTGAGATCCCAGAAAATGCATTTCAGATGCAAGTTGGTTTCATTAAACCTGTGGAAAACAAACAAAAAACCACCCAGTCATATTTCAAGGAAATAGGGGAACAAAAGTATCAGCTATGAGCAAACCAGACACCACTGGCAGGATCAGACATCGTTTTTTCAGCAGTCAGGTGGGATTTTCCCCATCAGATCTCCTATCGCTTTCTTCCTTCCACCCCAAACGCTGCCAATAAAGGCGGCAGACTGGGGAATCAACTCTGAAATCCCAGCGAGACCAAACAGGCTCGGGAACCAAGAGCTCCAACAACAGAGGTAAGGGCAGCATGACAGGCGATGTGCCTGCCCCGCTCCATGGCACCTCCAGCCCCAGGCTGCCCTGACCTCCTACAGAGCTTGGCACCCCATTCACACCAGTTCAGACCTGTTCTGGGCAGGGATGCCCAGCCACCTGCCACAGCCCTATCCGTGCAGCCTGCCGTGACACGGCGCCAGCAGTGCCAACCCACGCTTCGGTCCAAAAGCTGAGCATCAAATCCCTGCCATCCCAGTAGCACCCACGTGTGTGCTAAGCATCTAAAATTTAAATAAATGAGCAAATTGGTGTTCACTGAGCTGCAAAACGTTATTCATATGAATGGCGTTTGAGTGGCACTTCTCCAGCTATTTAGCCACTTGCTGCGTGTGCCAAAGAAGTTACTGAGTAAGTGACTTTTGTGCCGTGATGCATCTTGATGTTGATGCTTTATCATTTCCTGGCAGTCACAACTGTTTTCATCTTTTCTTGCCATTGCTACTTCTCTCGAAAACTCCGACAGTCATTTTGTTTCATTGCTATTTGTCTCTAGCACAGTCCAGCAATGCTGGAGTTTATGGGCTGGAATTAATGGCAAGTGTGGCTTTTGGCTAAGCCTGCTTAGTGTGCCCATGAAACCTATAGTCATTTTTCTGTAGAGCAGAAATTGTACTGTCCCGAGTCTCGCCCCCAGTCAAGTATCTATTAGTGCACAGGATAAGTACTGGCATCTTCATTTGCTTTGCTCCTGCTTCCCTTACATAAGAGCTCCATAGATTTCTCATGTGGCCACATGACAAAGTCTTTTAGTGTCTATCAGTTTTTTTCCTTTTTTTTTTAAATCAAGTTTAAAAGCAACATCCAGGTCTTTTATTAGCTATATGGGTGGATTCATCTAGGATGCAATTTTTATTTCTTTATTTTTTTTTTTTCCCCCCTAGAGGTCTGTTAATTTGCTCCCAAATGGAGGAAAGAAAGAATAAGGCACTGGTGTGATAACTCCATGCAGAAGCAAGAAAAGTCAGGTTTCGTGGTGGTTCTTAACTTTATGAATGTGCAAAGTAACCTGAACCACCATTAGAGCTGCACTGGGACAACTTTCGTCTAGGCCAGTCCCCCACCATAAAGGGATCCTTAAGGGTAAACAAAGCAGGGATGGTAAAACAGTGGAATCACCTGTTGCTGCAGGTCATCTTTCCCAACCTAAAACACATATGGTCATCTTCATTAAACCAAAAGCCTGTATAGGATAAATAGGATCATCTTCTGCAGGCCAAATCATCTCCATCCCATTGTTTTCCCCTCCTCTCCTTGCCTTTTTTAGTAAACTCACAGAACACAAGCAGTGGTACTTAAATTCAAGAGTTAATTTCTTCTCTGGGCAGCTGAAGGAAAAGATGACCATGGGCCAGTCTGCTCATTCATTGCATGTCCAGAAGATGGTCAGATATCACAGGAAGAAGTGTATCTGAACTAACCGAAGAAAATAGGATAACCAAGCAAATCTGCTGCAACAATAATTAGCTGGAGCACCGGTCTAAGTAAAGCTGATACAATGAGCAAATGCTTATCTGCAAAATCAAGGTTTCTAATAGTGATAACGAGCTTTCCTGTAGTATTTTGTGATAGTTACTGACCAGCTGGAAGAATAATCCTTGTTCTGTTTGTATTAATTGTTGCAAAATGCATTCCTTGTTAACCAGCCTCGCTTCGACAACATGCAAAGCTTCTAAAAGCTGTGTTTGCTCCATATAAACAAAGCTCAATCGTAATTAATCTGTATGCATCCCTTATCTTCAGAGACAAAGGAATGGGAGGGGTAGTGCTCATCAGCATAGTTTGTAAGTATGGAGGGCTTGCCAGTTGGTGTAACTTCCCAGTAATTCTCAAGGTTGCTCAAATAAAAGAAAAAAAAAAAAACACAAACAACTTTGCTTCCTGGTGTGATATTGCTAATTCGAGAGGAAAACTGAGAGAAGACTACATCAAACATGTGAAAACAAAGGCCATGCCATTATTCCGCAGCATAAACCATCCCCAGACAGTACAGTGTATATTCTGCATTCCAGTAAGAGGGTTATCTGAACACATTCCAACATTACACAGCCTGTGCTCCGTTAGTCCCATATGGTAAATGGCTAACGATGCTCTGGTACCTGGTAGCGCATTTACTCAGCCCAACCAGTCCTTTGATCACTTTATAAATGGCTTTCACTTTAATAGGTTTCATTATGCCTTAACTGTCCTGTGTTCCACATGGTAGCTCACTGCTCTGTCACCCAGTCCTGCTGTTTGAGGATAATTAACATCCCTGGACAAAGGCAAAATAAAACAAACACTAGTTCTGGTTTTGAAAGAAGAAAACAAGCTCCCAATCTCCCCTTCATTTTGCATCTTTATGGCACCATAAAAAGCCTTTTTTTTCCTTGTATTGTTTACTGGTTTACTACCAAGGCCTCCTCAGATTTAAATCCAACATGAGTATTCATTCAAATATCATTTATATTGTGAACAAAGTGATAAAAGTATCTCAAGGCTGTTATGAATCCAGTTCTTCCTGGCAGAACCGTCTGGCTCATTTTAGAATAATCACCCCCCCTCTATTCATACTTTAACTGGTGCTTCACAATATAAATACAAAATCACAGTCCTAGCATGAAAGGATTTGCACCGGACTCTTGACTCTATCTTTGCTTTCAGCTGGATGACACAACAAACTGGTTAACCAGAGATAAGCCAGTGGTTTGTCCTTTCAATTTCTCCGTGCCCCTTCCCAGGTGTGCGCTGCTGCCTTCGGGTCTCCCCGCGCACGGAGTCACAGCGCAGGCACTGTCATGGCCAGAAGCTAAAGGCACCCCTGAGCCACCGAGCTCAGCGTGGAGGAATTCAAGCCACGTGCTCCTTTGCTTTGGTCACCAACATCACTAACAGCTCACAGACAGAGAATGGCCAAGGTTGGCAAGGCGCTCTGGAGATCATCTAGTCCAACCCCTCTCCAGGCAGCTCATTCAGGTGTTCAACCACCCCCACACTAAAACTAGGTCTTTCATGTTCAGATAGAATAACCAGCTCCCTCGACCAGCTGGCAGCAAGAGCACATCGCTGTCTCCTGTTCAACTTGGTGCCCATCAGGATGCCCAGGTCTTTCTGCAAAGCTGCTTTCCATCTGGTTGGCCCCAGGCACATAGTGGTGCACGGGGTTATTCTTCCCCAGGTGTGGAACTCAGCTTTTCACTTCACTGAGCTTCATCACATCCCAGTTTGCCCATTCCTCCAGGCTGTTCATGAGCCCCTCAAAAACAGCACAGTCATCTCACCTACCGGCTCCTCCTCCCAGCGTTATCTGCAAGCACCTTGAGGGCACACTGTGTCCCATCATCCCAGTCAATAATCAAGATGTTAATTAGGATTGGCTCCAAGCATCTCTCACAATCTCTGTTGATCTCCAAACAGAAAGCCTGAAGCAGGGTAAGCACAATGGGGGAAGGGGATAAGGAATGGATTAAAATTCAATGAATTTTTAGTGTTTAACTTAAACATCCCAGACAGACAGTAGCAGCACAGAGTTCACACACGCTGCTTGAGGTTCACCCAAGAGAAATTTTATGCTGACTTGGCTAAGAAGTTTGCAGCCTCCAAGACACCATCAATCTGCCCCTCAGCACATATCCACTGCACCCTGTTCATGTACAAGCCCACGGTCCCAGCTCAGACTGTGGCACCCTCTGCTCATTCCCACCCCCCGCGATGTGTTACACTCACAGCGCAGGTCTGAGACTCCACACCCCATCTTCCCGAGGCTGACCCCTGAACCTCAGTGCTTCTGCAAAATTAATGAAGGAAACTCTCTCAAGCAACTAACTCTCTGCTTCCCCGCGCAGGGCAATGTTTCCAATTAGTATCTCAAAGCCTTCGGAACAAAATCCTGAGTTTACAAAGCCTGTACCCAGAACAGTGTGTGACATTTTGCAGTACTGCTGGTTTTCCACCCTCTGGAGAGCTGCCCATGGAAGCCTTGAAAATGCCCAAAGCTTCTTCCAATACAAATGGCAAAACCAGACTTCCTAGCGTTTCGGTGGTATAGTGATTTTACCTCTGAAAAGAGTACATTTTTGCCATAATGAACCTTCTTCAAATCTATTCTGGTCTAGTGGTCTGAGCTCCTGAGGTCATGAACACCTGGCAAGTGGAAAGGGGGTTCCAAAACCAGAAATAATTTCCCTTTGTTTCCCAAACCACATAACCATTTTGCAGTAACAGTGTGTTGAGCTTCAGTAGCACAAGCAGAGCTTTACAAATACCAAGGGGAAGAGCAGATCAGTTGTGTGGCCTGGGATCCTCAGACCCCCCTCTCACCACTTCCACACAAGTATCATATTTTTCCAGGATTTGTTTACAGTATATGGATATCACCTAGATAAGGAAGCTGAAGTAGATGCAGTATTTCAAACAGGGCAAGCATAATGCGGAGGACACTGGGCTACCAGAAACAGCTGCTGTTCAGGGAGACCTAAAGCATCACCTCAGAGGTGCTGGCAGTACCAAGGAACACTTGCAGGTGTCAGCAGATACTGTTAAGTTGCACTGCCCCAGGAAAAGTAACATTTCTGCTTCAGCATCCTCTGTAACTCCAGCTACCTAGAGCTTTTTGCACTGCACGGAGTTGTGAAACTCTACCCTGTTCTGCTGCAAAGATTTTTACTTGGCCATATGAAAGTTAATCACTGACAACGAAGGAAATTGGAATCAGCTGCTGTGAACATTCTAATTGCTGTAATTGTCTCTGGCCAGCCATAGTGAGCAAAGAATAGCATTTGAAAGCATGTAAATCAAAACAAGAGAGCCCTCAGCAATATAAGTGCTGCAAAGTAGTCCCTATCCCGAGCCAAACACAATGATAGGGAGAGTTTGTCTTGCTTTGAGTGAAGGATCTGGATCCAATGCCAAAAGTCTAACATTGAGAGTGGAAGAACCTGGCTTATGGCTTTGTAGATAAAGATAATTCTGATGTTTATAAAACTTGTATTTCACGATCACTCAAAAATGTGCAGCCTCTATTGCACTAGTGCACACTGTGCCCATCACCCAGCCCGGGCACTCAGTGCTTTTGCTGTCACCACACTGACCTGACTTGGTCATATTCCCTTTGTTTCTCTTCCCACCTAATTGTTGCCTTTTCAAACTGTCATCTGTGGGTTCACCAGTACTCCAGGGCTTATAAGGAGAATAACAGAGAACTTGTTGCTGCTTACTGTGTTTATAGATTGAGACTAGGGAAAGAGAAGCAAAAATTTCCCCCTCTAACTCTGACCCGAAAGAGAAGAATTGAGAAAAGGTCAAGAAGGAAACTACGCAAGAACTGAACGCCCCAAATACTACCTGATGTTCCCTAAAATGTTACCAAGATGAGCACTGAGGTCAAGGTAAGAGAACAGAAAGAGCTTCCAAATGCACACAGTGAAGAAAGGCAGAAACCCCTTTACAACAGGCTTGGGATGCATTTGGAGAGCAGAACTCCAAAGGGGGACAGCATCAACAGGCTGCTACCTGCACCATCTATGTTCATTTATCAATCAATTACAAAGAGCTTAAGGAAAGAAACCAAAACCAACATAATCTTAATTTCAGGAGAGCCACCAGTATGATAAGGAGGATGGTTTACTTCCTACCTACTGGTGTAGTATGGAGCTGGATACCCTGATGCGGATACCCCACCCCTGTACTGGTACAGGGAAGATGCTGCTCCCCTCAGCTCAAGAGCCTCATGCAGGGGATATGCTGCAGCACCTAAGCACTCACAAACAGAACTACAGGAGACATTTTAACACAGAGGCACCTGCAACTGCACACAAGCATCAGGACTTTAACCACCCTGGGCCTCCTTTCTGCAGAACCCATTGCAGACAGCAGCACCGTTGACTGTTTTGGATGGGGAGCATCACCTAGCACAGAAGCTAACTTTCTTTTCTAGCTGCAACCATAGCAGCTGAGGCGATGCCAGCCTCGGTGCAATCCTACCTGCTTAGTGTCTCTGCAGCTGCTCGCCCAGCTCTACCCACAGAGCTGCTCAGGCACAGACAAGGAGCAAACAAAACCAGCTTGGTTGCTTCAAGCCATTTAAAGAGTAGCTCTTTGCTTAATAGGTTCATTCTGGATGAAAGAGATTAGAGGTGCTGACAGGCAGCTCTGCAGAAGATTGGGATGATGATCAGCAGCTGGGAACAGGCAGAAAGCTCACTCAGCCCAGCCCAGCCCAGCTCAGCTCAGCTCAGCTCAGCTCAGCTCAGCTCAGCCCAGCTCAGCTCAGCCCAGCCCAGCCCAGCCCAGCCCAGCCCAGCTCAGCCCAGCTCAGCTGTAGCTGGGGACAGTGTGTGTCCATAGCACAAAGTGTACAGTGTTCTCTCTTTGCTGGTTTTATGGCATGTTTCATAACAGATGGATTAGAGAGGGACTTATTTGCATAAGAATTCCAGTGTTCGTGTACAAATACAGCTCCTGGTACAAAGAAAACAACTCCCAAGATGCCTGTGTGAAAAATCAACTTTAAGCCAAAAGCCCAGACACCCTGGGAGATGTTAGCAAACACACCCAGCAAAGGACACAGACGTGACTGGCTGGGATGCAAAGTGCTGCTTGGGGCTTTTCTTGCAGTGCTCGGCAGGTTCTGCTTCCTTCAGTCGTAAGGACCCGAGGAAGGGCCAACACGCCGAGCAGAACGGGTAGTAAAGCCACTGGAGTGCTTACTCCATCACGGGAAGCTGCGCAGGGCCCCAGGGAGGGCTGTGGCCTTGTTAGGCAATAAATCTGTGCTGGCTAAGCTGTCCACATGCAATGGCTACTGGGATCAAAAGGACAGAGGTGTAACAAGAATTAACTCGAGCAAACCTCAGACTTAGTGAGCTATTGTTAGCACTCTAATCATGGGTACGCTGCAGACTGCAAAAGCCAAATCCTTAGCTAACCAGTTTCTCATTATATATTAATCACTTATTTCCAGCATCGTTGGTCATCTGAAAAAAAAAAAACAAAAAAACAAAAAAACCAAAACAAAACACAAATGCAACATCAGCACTACAAATTATCTTCCTGTAACCTTAAGTGAGCCAACGAGGCTTTGTCCTTGGCTGTAGGTCCTTCTCTCACCAGGACACCAAGATTTTGGAAAGCCTAACTTAGCAAGTGTCCACGATAAATGATGGGACCTCAGCAGGAAAGAAATCCCTGCACATCTTGTACAGTGAGATAGGGCTGCAAAGGCCAGTATTTCATTGTGCTGTTTACAGGATTGTTTCTTTCCTTTCTCAATAAAGCTTAGAAAACAAGCAGGCTGGTACAGCGCATGATGAAGATTTCCCATTAATCACGTTTGGGGTGGTGTAGACTCCAGCAGCCGCAGCGTAGGTGCTGAACTATAGCGCTGAATGAAAGCAATCACAGAACCAACCCAAAGCAGTAGCTTTTCCCAGAGCTCTGAAGAAACACTGCAGGCACACAACAGAGCTGGAAAAGTAAAGCCGCACATCCCGTTGGTGTTGGCCATCTGCATGCTGGTCCAGCTGTGTTTCCTCTGATGCTGGGGAAATGATGGAGAAAAGCTGATGGACCCAGGACCAGGGCTGATGGAGCCAGGACCAAGGATAAAGCAATGCTCTGATGAGCGCAACAAACCAACCGAGCCCAGACTCCTTCGCTCTGTCTCCTTCTTGAGATTCTGCCCCGCTGAAGCGAGGGGGGAGCTAAGCGGAGGGCACAGCAGAGCGCCTGGATCCTGGGCTGCAGCACCTCACCGCTGCTCGGGCTGGTGACCCACAGGCTCCCACCTTTCCTGGGCATTGAGCCTCATCTGCTGCTGCAAGCTGCTTCCAATTATTTTTACCACAATTGTGCTGGTTGATTGCTAGTCCAAAAGACATCTCTTTTATTTTCCTTTCTTTAATTGGCAATACAAGTGAGCCTAAGAATATCTTCATTGCTTGGAAACAGAGTGGTTTTGAGCTTGTCAATTGTATCCTTCCATCTTAGCTTTCAATGAGGCATTACCGGCCTCTGGAGAGGTGCTGGCAGATACCTTCTCTTTCTCCCGAGTGGCCCCAAGTGATTAGAGACACCACAACATTCAGGTATTCATCAGGTGGCCATCAATGGTTGGGGAGTTCACCCATGAGAAAAAATACCCCACAAACAAACAACAACAAAAGATCTTTGTGGTAGAGACAAACCCTGATCTCTGGAGAGTCACTTATTGGAAAGGACAATACGGACACGGGAGCTGGTGCCACCACCAGAGCAGCACCTGGCCACAGTCTGCACAACCACCAGATATTCAGCTGAGCACATGGCACCACCACCCAGCGAGGGGCCGAGGGCAGGACCCAAGTGGTGGTGTCAGAAAGCCCCTTCCTCGGTGCCTTTACAAGCAGAGGACATGGGCATCACACGTCTGGAGAGAACTGATCCGAACTCCTGCCTGCTGCGCTCTGTAAGTGCAGCAATCTGCCTGTACAGAAATCTGTCCTGCGTCCACTAACGAAGCTTTATTCCTGTGCCACAAAGTCACGTCTCCAGCTCCAATTGTACCTATCATCAGAAAAGGGAAGAAGGGGTTGAAATATGGCTGCTGGCACTTGGCCAGCGCAGGCCCACTGTGCAGAGACATAAATCTTTCCAAATAACGCTTGTGATCGGGCACAGCATCGTAGGATTGAAACACCTCTGCCGAAGCCCACAGCAACCAGCCTGACGCACCCGTTGTCTTGGGCTTTACAGCGACGTGCAGTGACTCAGCCCCTCCCTGTGAAAAGCAGGGGTTTTCAGATGCTACGAGAAGTGTGGTACAGCAGTTTCATCTGGCAGGGTAGGGAAGAAGAGGCGGAATTTACACACAGCCTTGGAGAAAAAAAAAAAAAAAGAGAAAAGGAGGAGGTTGGAGTCAGCTAAAATGTTAACACGCCAGTTCTCCTTCTGTTCCCTGTTTGGAGAAAGCCTGAGCCGTGGATTGACAGAGGATAATGTCACATTGAAAATTGTTTTGTTGCTATGACCATATTGCATGAATCGAAGTGACAAAGCGGAGCAGGCTCTGGGGCCCCCCAGCTGCCTGGTCCCGGGGCAGCAGCACCCACCCAGCTCGGCGAGGCAGGGCTGGGGAGGGGATGGATGCTCAGCGCCCAGTCCAGGACCACCACACCTCCCGCTGGGTGCATGTGTCCAGAAGCTTCCGTCCTTAGAAGAAACTGGATTTTGTGGCAGTTCAAGTCACCCCTTGACACCACCCCATGCAGACTCACCAGCAAAGCCCCTGATTGTGGTCTCTGGTAGGAACACCCAAACCCCAGGGAGGGCTTCCCTCAGAGCTGGGTGCAGAAACCAACATGTGGCTACTTCCTTACTGGCTACTAAAGCCAGATGTTACACAGATGTTTTCATGTCCTGAGGGTGGTGATGCTCTCTCTCCAGCACGTGTTGTGCGAGGCTCTAAGGCCCTGATCAAATGCGTTCCTGGTTGGAAAGCTGCGTGAGCACTGCCAAGGAAATCACAAGGCATTCCAGAGAATTATGCTTTAGTAGAGTTTAATCAAAGAAGCCATGGACTGTGCTAGCACCAGAGGCATCCTGTAGCTGTATTGATTTCCACTACGAAAGCCACATCCGCGTGCTGTAGCATGTGGAGAAACAAAAAGAGAGGATTGTGAATCCTGGTTGGAAGATGGTTGGGATAAGCTTGTAAGTCAATGTACAAATAGGCTGTGTTATTTTTCAGAAAGAAGAGCAGCTTTCACTCTTTTACCGCCTCGGCTTTTTTGCCTTCAGAGAAAAAAACATATTTTTTTTTGTTTGGAGTATGTTTCCCTGGTTGGTAACCAGAGATATGCGCGGTGTGATCAGGGAGGTTCAACCATTTTATCCTCTGAGGTTGAAGTACTTCAGCAATCTGCTAATATTCTTCTCAGCGGTCGCTCAGAGGGTAACCAGGGCTGCCAGTGTGAATTAGTGCATTTCCATGCTTCACATTTTCTACAAAGCTGTAATTCAGGGGTAGGATTGTCTAGATGCTACAATAAATCTCTCTATGTTTTTCTGTCAAACCGTATTTACTCCAGGATATAGAAAATTGTCTGCACTTACAGCAGGTTCGATAGTGTGTTTATGTGCATTTAACAAACCCATAAACACGATAATCCTAAACCCAGCTCTCTGTGTGGGAAAAGGTTGTGCAGAGTACTGTGTCTGAAGTCTACTGTATTTCATTAATGCCACGTGAGGAGCCTCTAGCAGGCTGCTGCGCTGCGTGGTGTGCACGCACAGCTCGCCCTGTCAGCTCACAGCCGCAGCTCGCACATGGAGCTGTACTTTAGGTAAAGCTGTACTCTAAACAAGCCCAGCTCCAGCATTCTCAACCTTTTTGATTTGACTCTCAAAGTTTTATTTTTGATTTGGCTCTCAGATTTCCTGTGGGTTGAAAAATCTGTTTCTCTCCCCATCCACAATTAAGGAGCCAGCAGCTGCCCTGGCTTGGAAGAGAGGCCAAAATGCTCTGAACCTGGGCAATTTGAGTGGGTTGTTTTTAAACTTTTTCTTATTGCCATTGCACTTAAAAGCTGCTAACTTCCAGAGGGAATGCTATTCATCACCTCTACTGGATGGACCTCACAATACCGTGGCTATTTAAAAAAAAACATAATAAAAAACCAGACACATCATATTTAAATAGCTTCTGTTGGTTTATTAATTTGCCCTGCAGCAGATCACAGGCAGACACCCCCGCAGTGGCTGAAGGACCAGAGTCCTGCCATACCTGGCTCTATGGACGCAAACAAATCTCTGCTCTGAAGAACTTACAATAGCACCAGCAAAGAAATTGCAATATAATTTATTCCTCCCTCAAAAGGCTGATTTATTATAGTGAAAACACTTAGGAGAACAAAGCTGTTTCAACTACATTGTCAACTGGAAATTTTTTTCAGCTGCTGGATGAAAGTATTGATCAAAACCAGGGAGACTTGCAGAGAAACTAAATGATACGCTCTGCTGTGCCCAGCTGGCACGGGGGACAGGAGCACAGGCTTCCCACTGCAGACCTGACCATCCTCCCTTTCTGAGGTTGTCTCTCCTCCTCCCCTCTCTCCAAATACTTGGAAAGTCTTTATTTTACACTGTAGAGTAGGGGAGAAAAAAAAAAAAAGAAAGCTGAAGTCTTCTGCAGGTGCCCAAGCAGTTTCCCACCTATCCAAATTATAATCACAACAGACAATCGCACACTCAGGTTTCCACAACTCTAATTTTCAAAGAAAACTTTTTCTTGTCAACACTTTTTTTTTTTTCCTAATGAGGTGGCAGCTCCTGAACTCTGCACTTTGCAACCACGTGCCCGCTGTGCTCTCCAGGAACACGGGCTGACAAACAGCTGCTGGCCTCCAGTAGCTGCCTAGCAAAAAGGATGGAAAATCTTCTTTCCATAAGGCAAGACAGACCAGAACCAATGTTTTAGTGAAAGATTGATATTTAGGTATTTGGCATATCCATTAAGCATCTTGAAAGGTCACCCTTGTAAATGTTTGCGATCAAAACACAGGAAGAAAATCTCATTACGCTCTACCTCGCATACCAGTAAGAGGAAATTTAAACAATAGTAGCCTTTCATTTAAAAAGAACAAACAGAAAGATTTGTGCTTCTCTTATCTCTAATCCTTGCTTCTCTCTCCAGAGATTTGGTCCAATTAGTTATTTCATCCTTGTCGCGGTTTGTGCTGCTCATCTCCTCCTATAGCAGCTTTCCACAGCCCTGCATCTGTGCCAGAGGAAATGAAATTCCAGTATTACCAGCTCCCGTACCTTGGCGAGGGCAGCAGGTTGACTGCTGGGGAAGATCAAGAGTTACTTTTTATTTTTCCAAACAGCCTGCACATAGGGAGATCTATTCCTGTAATTGCCGGTGTAAATCTGCCCGGAGGCTGATCTCTATTTGGTCAAAGTAGCTGGAGTCAGTGCAAATCTCCAGCTATTTTATAGCTGTGGATTTTTTGATGCTATAGCTTACGGGGATGTGTTTCTTGTTTTAACATGAGATGGCTTCTCAAATGCTAAAGAAATGCGAGATGTGTGTAATCATTTTATATGTAGAGTGGGAGAGGTTACGGTGAAGTTTGTAAAACCATGAATGGCAGATTAAGGGTGAATAGGAAAAAAAATAATCACTCACATAACACAAGAATAAGAAGCATAAAATTAAATTACCTAGCAGCAGTTCTAAAACAAACAGAAGGAAGTACATGTAATTATATATTAGAACTCACTGCCATAGGATGCTTTGAAAAATACAAATGTGTTCAGAAAAGATGTAGGCAAACTCCTGGAAAAAGTGTGCCAGTGGATGCTTAATGCACAGGTGCAGATTTAAGATGTGGAAGTCGAGTAAGAAGCACTTTATCCTTATCCTCTCCCTTTGATGTTCCACTCTCCAAGTCAGGACATCGCGAGGAACAAACCTCCAGCCTGACCTTCCCCAGCTCTTCTGCGATTCCTCAGTCCAAGCCCCCACATCTCTACAATATTCCAGGGCAGAGAGGCTGGAGTCACAGCCCAAAACTCCTGGAGCTGTTTATAATTTCTACCCACGTGCCCTTTACTCTTTGCTGCCCAATTAGAAGCATCAGACAGCGCAGTAAAGCGATGCTGCGGGTCCAAGCGCCGCAGATGGCAGAGAGTCGTTGGTGCTGTGCCCGGCCGTGCCCCCGCACAGGCAGGTCCATGCCCCGGCCATCACAGTTTTTGTCTTAACATTTATTAGTGATGAACAACCTCCTTTTGATTTTAACCCCCCCAGAATTAATATGATTCAATTTTATCTCATTTCAGTTGGACCCAAAGTTCTTTGGCAAATAGAAAAGGTTCCTGTCCCAGAGATTTTGATACTCAAAGCATGGGGTTTTTTGTTCCTGAGAATTGACAGGCCAGCAGCGAATGTCAAAGGCAATGAAAATTGTCCAAATCCAGAGTCTTTAGCTTGGGCACACAGCCCTCTTGACTAGGAGTGCACGTTAACTCACTGCAGCCTTGCCCTTCTCAGACTCGGGGGGACACTCACCTTTAGTCCCCGTCCTCAGCACGGCTGGGCAGGTCTGGACATTCTCCAGCGGGGAGAGTGTCGGTGTCTGCGAAAGACCAAGCCTGGGAAATCCTCAACCCCTGCTTTCATTTTATTGTGATCGTTGTAACACAGTCTAACAAAGACACCATTCAGGAGTTACAGGCGAGGACAGTGCAATAGAGCACAGAACTGGTGGCCAGTAATTAACCGTAACTTCTCGAGGCACGCTGTATGGGGGAGATGCTGCATCACCGCCCCATGGCAAGGGCCCTCATCTTCTTTTCCAGCTATGACAAAGGTTTTTAGGGACTCCTGTCCTGAATAATCTGTCGAGTTTCTCTGTGCCAGCCGTAGTCTTTGGGGTGCGCCAGCTATGAAGTGAGGCTGGCTGGGAGTTTGTTTCCTGCCACATGCCCAGGCCACAAGTGGTGATAAGAGAGTTGAACGGGGGCTGTGATCCAGCATCACAAGAAGAGGGAATCCTTTGCATTGGATCACTTGTAAATCAGGCCATTAACCCTTTTTCTTTTCATAAATAAAAACCACAGCAGGATATCACACAACCGACGGCATGGGAACCTTCCAACCAGGAGGAAGGAGTAGACTATGTTCTCTTGATACTCTTTGAAGCCCAGACCTTTATCCAGTTTTCTCATCACAAAGGATACATAGAAAGATGAAGGTCCCTCAGATTTCACCATGTTTAATATTACCAGTTCTCATGCACTGAGACAGGAGAGAGGAGAAGTGAGAAACAAACAAACAAAAACTAACTCTCCACTGACCCTCTGTCAATAGCACAGGACAGAGCCAGACTCCTGTGCCCCACAGGTCTCTTCACCACTCTCTTACTTACACTGCGTGCATGGCCATGACCCTTCCTCCAACCAGCATCCCTGTTGCTCCTGCTCAAGCACAGCCCCTCTCAGCTGCTGGGAGAAAACAGGCAGCAAAAGGCTGGGCAGGAGATGGTTCCCCACAGTCTGCTGCTTGGCTGTTTCACAGCCGGCAGATAAGAAACAGCTGAAGGTACCCAGTGCCCTTCCCGGTGCTGCCAATCCATCTATCAGAAAGTGAGGACACATCTTCTAAGCTTCTGTAAGGCACATGGAGATGGGCAGATAAGGAGTGTTACTCCATAAAACCCTCTTAATTACTCTTAATTAATTACTCTTAATTAACTTAATTAATCTCCTGTCTTGGAAATGTCACACAACCACCACTTTTCAATGCAATAGTTTATCCGTCTAGGGATGGGACCACCTCTGTTCGTCAAGGTGGGTATAGCAACATCGCATCCCCTCGCTGCTGACGCTCAGTCAGGGTAAGAAGAAATGTAAAGAAATCAGTGTTGAGTCTTTTGTCTCCCCTAGATCACATTTTGTGTTTAATACACTTGACTTCTCTCGAGATGAATTGATAGGCATATCACTTAAAAGGGCTGCATTCTCCGGGTACAGCTCCAGTTCTGTCTCTCACAAAGCCTGTTTGACAAAGGGATCCTGCTCTTGCTGGATACCCAGAACACTGTGCCACCTGAACTCCTACTGACTGCGGCGTGAGAGAGATGGATTCTGTCACCTTCCCGTTTATGGCTAATGTACGAGACGAGACAATGGTCCCCATCACAGCACACTTGGTTACATCAGCTTTGCCAGCAGAACTCAGAGCTGAATAACAGATCCAATTTCATTGAGGAGACTCAAAAAGTCACCACGGTGCTCCAAAAATATTACTTACTCAGAGGTACATCTGAGGTTTATATCACACTGGTGTGGTTAGCATAGGCCTTTGCAACTGGTCCAGGAGCCTGACCTGCAAAGGGGAAGCCCTACACTTGTCCTTAGGACGTCACTGCTGGAGGACCTTCTGCTGCTTATCAAAGTGACCCGAGTCCCGAGAGGGCCCAAGGTATTTTTAAATGCCTAATTTCTGTTCCCTTGCCCCATTCCCACAGATACCCAGGGGACTTGTTCACCTAATGCTTCTGTGGGTGAAGGTTTAGACTGAAATTACTGGAGGTTCAGGCTTTGACACCAAGGAGCTGAAGCTGTTTCTCTCATGGTTTTAGATGATACTCATTTTCACAGGTCTGTCTCACTTGTACGAGCAGTCAGCTAGGGAGACCTCACTGCACAATACATTAAGTTTTTAAGAAAGGAAACTATCACCAGGTAAAGGACTTACCATTTGCTTACACCAAACTCTCATTTTTTTCATTCAATGGCTGTTAATATGACTGCATATAAATACCTATATATTTTAAAAAAGGATCCTTGTACTGCAAATATTTCCAACTAACCCCTTATGGAGTCATACAAATGACAATATTTCTTCCTCCGTGTCTTCACCCAAACCCCATTTCCTCCCAGCAGAGGCCAGCTCTCATTCAGACCTCAAGTGAAAAGCAAGTCTGTGAGGAAGTCATTTAGCTGAGTGATGCTGCTTTATCTCATTTGGACTTCAATGATGTGATTTATTAAATAAAACAAAAAATACAGCAAAGAGCACCATCAATAACTTACGCCTGTTTGAGGGGGCAGTAGGATGAAGATATCTGCCATAATCTTTTTCCACCAAGATTAATCTTAACATCCACCACTTCTAAGCTTTACACACTGGAGCTCGTAATATTTACTGTGCTTTTATCTTAGTGTTTAACAATGCATCCCCCAAAGTGGGCACTTCACAGTTAATTGAAATTTTTATTTTCTCCAGTAATTATTTTAAATGATGTTTTGTTTTTTTCCAACACGGAATTGCCATGAGGATTAAACAAAAGGCATCTTGATAAAAAGTGCTGGTCTGTGTTTTGTTTACAGGCCTGTAGCTACTTCAGGCAAGAAGCACAGAAGAAGAACACGCTGGAGAATATGAGCCAAGTGCAGTCGTAAGTTTAAACTATGTTGAATTTTTACTACAATACTCATTCAAAGATTTCTTGCAAGCTTAGCTAAGGGTGCCAGGAAACAGCACCAAAACAGCAAGACTGACAAAACAGTTTTGTTTCAAGATATGAGAGCAAACCAAACCAGGAAAAAAAACCAAAACAAACACACACACAAAAAAACCCCAACCAACCGAAAAAGAAAACAAAAAAACCCCAAAACAAACCCACCAAATATAAATAACTAAATAAATAAACAAACCACCAAACAAAACAAAGAGAGAAATGCTTTGATGTCTTTTTTTCCCCACCACCCACAGCTCTCTCCTTCATCGTTTTTTCTCTCTCTGAAGTGTTAAGCACAGCTCTCTTTGTGGCTAAAATTCTTGGCATTCTTTCACTTTGCTCATCTATTCCCCAGCAGTTTAGGGTAGGGTTGAATAGCAGATATTCTTCAACGGGCATAAAGGAGTCCTTTGAAGTAAATACGTTAAGTACACTTGATATTTTATGCTCGTTAATTACCCCGAGCTGGATGATAACTTTTGCTTTACTGCCTAACAGCCACCAAAACATTTCTCTGTCTGCCGGGCAGCGTGGAAACGCCTGAGTCAGGTCAGCCGGGTGCCGGGCCGGGGGATGCCAGGCTCGGGAGGGACGCCGAGCAGCGCTGCCCTCCTGGGCACTGCCGGCTGCCCATCACCTGACGGGGTCTCTGGGGTCAGAGTCTCATTTCAGAGGTGCTGGACACCTGCCTTCTGCATTCCTACCTCTGCTGTAGCACTTACTTGGCATTCAGGTACAGAGACATCTAATGACGCCAGCGACGCCAGAGAGATTTAGGCCCTTGGCTTTTATGAACAAAAACATCTGTCTGAAGGTTTGAGAGAAACAAACAAAAGATATTGCAAATGTGAAAGTGAATTTACGTTGTCGGTTTGGGGTTTTTTTATATGAAAAAGCACTCATAAATAACATTTGGTATTATTCTCTGTGCTGCTTATGCAATATAAATGAGTAAGGGTACACAAATTTAAAGAAAAGCCCTTTGAATATGCAAAAAATGCTTCGGAAATAGGAATGAATTACAATTTACAACATCCCCCTTAAGTCAGAATTATTATCCCACCTCTTAAAAATAAGAGTTTAAAGAGCTAATCCGAATTCCACAGTCTAAGCATGCTCAAGAAAAGACTGGGACCAATGACATTCCTTCTCGGCATAAAATCATCTTTCCTCTGTAGCACAGCTCCACTTCACAGAGTTAAGAAGCGTAACTACGAACAATATATGACGCAGAGTAAATTTTACGGTGCCTTCACGCGCCTGAGGGCAGATTCCTGATCACTCTTGCCTTTATGGTTTCTGTCTGATAACCAGATCGGGACCGCCTACAAGGAAGCGTTACCCTTTCCGCACCTTAGCAACATATTTTATTGCTTTTGGAGATAATCAGACCATAGCAGGGTTGTTGTGTTCCTCTCATCTTCCAGCAATGAGCCCTCTTTAATGGTTTCTACAGCAGATCCCCTCACTGGGACACTCGCTGCTCTTCCATCTGGGATCCCAGACACGAGAACCCCATTTCTCCAGAGCTGGTCCACAGCAGCTTCAATGGCATGGTGCACAGGGGTGCCAAAGGATGGCAAACCCAACGACTTCATCACATCTGTGCCTCGAAGAATAGAGCCAATCTCCCACCACCTTTGCCAGCCCATGGCACACCAGCAGCTCGGAGACCCTGCGTGGCCGGGCAGGGCACGCGGTCTGAGCAGAGGCAGAGCCCCGGCCACCCCCCAGCGCTCACCTCAGGAGCAGTTTGGGAAGTTTCACAGGAGTTGAAATCAGGTCTCTGCCGAGAATGTTTTTCAAAAATTGATGACCTAATTTTTTAACCATATGTAAAAAGAAAAGCCCAGTTGCTCGATGATCAGCTCCAAGGGGATGTTTATGGAAGTGTAATCAGAACAACATGAGCCACATTTTTATGGGAAGAAAATCTAGTGTGTGAGAGCACAGTGTGAAAAACAGTATCTCCTCACCAGTTTGGAAGGGGGCATTTATCAGTATAAATGCCGAGATGATTCTAGTAACAAGTGGAGGTATTTTTCCTGGTTTGAAGTTAGAAATACTTGTTTTACCTACCTTTAGTAGAGCCTGGGCATCCAGACAAATTGTTAACAGAAAGACCTTTGCTGGGTATCCAACCAAAATCAGTAAAAATAAAATACTGCTACAAGAATCACTTCCTACGTGGAAATGCCCCACAGTTCAGTCCACCACAGTAAGGAGGCAGCAGGGATGTGCTAAGTTCCTGCTAATAGCTCTGTTGTCCTTGTTGGCCATATGCACATAGCTCTCCACTTTATGGAATCCCATCCATTACCTGGGAAATGAGGTGACAAAAAGATAATAGTGTCAGGCCTTGAACCCCCTCGCAGTTCAGCCAGGTGCTGAACTCCCCTGCTCGTCCTACCCCTTCTCCCTACTTGCTCTTAGACCTTGTTGACCCTCATCCACAGCAACTCTTTGAACTCGGTGCTTGAACGATCATTTGCACTCCCAGTTCCAGATCCAAGATAAACAATGCTGATCCAGTAATTGCTGTGAAGAGACAGGAATGTGCTTTGTATTAAAATGCACTGAATCATTCAGTTCCTTACCAATAAGTATCTGCAACACGCCCTTCAGTTCAATACTAAAAGCAGCAAACAACCTACAGTTCACCATATTTAACCTTTCCCAATTTGTTCTTCTCTTCATTACCTTTGTTAAGTAGCCAGACATAAGCACGGTAGCTGCAACAAAATCGAAGGAGGAATGGAGTTCTGCTCCTCTGAGTGCAGAGTCCTCCAGTTTACCCTGGAACTACGGACCAGATCTCCACCCCATCCACGTTGTGTTGCCGTGGCAACATGGACACCTTAAAGAAACCGTGAACCACTCCTGCGCAGCAAAGCTGGTTTGAATTTTTCAGTAGAAACATCATAAATGGCTTTTCCAGTAAACTCAAAGATGTTATATTTGCGGTTGAAATATCAGGAAAAAAAATAAAATAAAAATAACCAAGTAACTGAAGACTGCCTCCCCCTGTTTTAACCTTTCTCTAACGGGAAAGATCAAGTATTTTGCCAATCTGGGACGCATTAGCCTGGTGTGCTTCATGCAGCCTGCACAGAAAGGCAGCAGCACAGACCAGCTCATGGCTGAGTGACATGTTTCTGCAAATACCATCCCTGCAGCCCTCTGCAGTTTAACACATAGACCATAACAAGCTCTTCTCCTGGGAAACGTTCCCATGTTTATTTTACTTCTCCAAGTAAGAAAATGTAAATGTCTTTTTTTTCCACCCTACATCTTCTGTCTTGGCTTCTCTCTATATTGCAGCGCATCCTGTCACGGTGCTGCGGTACCCCGGCAGCGCTCATCTGTGAGTATAATCCAGCCTGCTTCACGCGGGGTGCCAGCCTCCAAACCCACCGGCTGGGGAGAAACAGGCACCAGAGCAAGAGCTCTGGAAGAGCTAATTCCCACACAGCAGAGCAAGAAACCTTCTGCTTTGGAAAGAAAGCACCTGGGTGCTGACAGCTCATGCTCTGGGTGCAGGATGGTCCGTCCCCCCCGCCCCTCCTTCATGGAAGCAATTTCAGCTGTAAAGGCAGAACTGGAATCCCAGAGTGGGGCTATTGAAGGAGAAGCTGGGCTTGTTGGAAACTCATGAAAAACACTATCCGCCCACTTCTTGTCATCACTACTCCCTACCTTCGTTCCCTCTGCTGCTTCTGAAGAAGAAGAAAAGTGCCTTCCCCTTAAAGCTCCCAGTCAGCCTACATGCCTCACTGAGATGGGAAAATCCACCACTGCAGCTCGTCCCCTCTGCAGCCACCCCTGGGCTTATCTCTGACCAGACCCCTCTCTGGAAATGCCCAGCAACTGAAGCAGTCGGGCTCACGGTGACACCAGCACCATTGGAACAGTCACAGTTCCCCCAGCATGGGCTGGTGGCTGAAGCTGGGCAGATGCCCCAACCCCACTCCAGCAGTTGCTCTGATAGTGCTGCAGGTCAAAAGAAACTTACCTCCAGCTGCATGATCCTGTTACCCACCAGGGACTGTCTGAAGCTGGGCACCCACATGCCCTGCAACTAAGAAATAATGGGCTTTCTGAAGTGATTTATTTCCATAGATTTAGTGTCAGCTCTGAAAAGACACAGGTTAAACTACTGCAGGTCTCCAAAGCATCACCCTGACAACGCACCTCAGAGACCAGTTCAGGTAAATTTTAGGTAAAACTACTTCAGTAGGAAACCAAGAGAATGCCACACTTGTGCCTCAGACCAGCATGATGGGGAGGCAGAAATGGTGACAATGATGCTCTACAGGTACCCAAACTCTGCCCTGAAGCAACTGCTCCTTTTTTCAGGTCTCTGGAGCAAGCTCTGTCCTGAAGCTCGTGCAAGAGAACGGAGAGGGATCCAGGACTGGGATTAGCTGGCAGACAGCCAGTCAACTGGGAAAAAACAAACATTGACTAAAAAAAAAAAAAGCCCCAAGCTGTCACATTTAGGAGTCAAAAGTGTTTTCAACCACAGTCACTTTCTGTCAAAGTAGGAGGACTGGACGTGACTGAAAAGGAGACCTGTTTACCAGTGAGAAGTCAATAAACATCTGGGGTTTTATTAACTCCGGGAACAAGCCCTTTGGCATCACCAGCTACAGACCATGGTCAGCCAAAGCACCCAACCGACTCCTAGCAGCCAACTCTGCTTGACTCCAGGACATGACAGGAAAATGAAAACATCAAATCCAGGCCAGAATTTGACCCTTTGGTGCCCAGTGTCATGCAGCTCCTTCTATCCAGGCTGGCAACTGCTACACCAAAAAAGAATTTACATAAACACATTTTCTTGACCTCACTTTACGTGTCATTGGCTCTACACTGAGTGCTGGTTTGGGTTGTTTTTTCTAGGAAAATCTTCAAAAGCTCACGGTTTCAATCCCATATGAGCAAGAAAACTTTCTGAAGTCTCAGGGACAAGTGAGGAATGGGAAAACTACAACCCACAGCTTCTGAGCCAGTGCTACTTTTCACTTTCTTGAAGCGTGACAAGAAACAGCTCCTAGTTTCTGGTTCCGAGAAAAAATTGATTTTTAACTTTGTCAGCTCTCTGTGTGACTGAGCTGAATAACACATGACACAGCTCTGCGTGGTTACCATATGAAAATGATGAATGAATACGGAATGGAGGGAGCAGCAACAGACATTTCCCCGTGGCCTTGAAACGCAAAGGAAGCTAAAGTGAGAAGGTGCACGAGAGACGCCACCACAAACCTCCATCCAGGAAGGGGTTGTTAATATATATTTTGTGAAGTGACAGCTGTAATCTAGACCAAAAGAAATTCCCATATTTATGTAAAATTCATTTTCCTCAAGCTGAAACCCCCAAGACTTTTGCTCTCTCCTCCCATGACGCCTGCACTGGTAGCAGTTGCAGTAAGCAGAGAACATGCTTGCCATTAATACAAGCAACACACAGCCTGTGTGGAAGAATGACTCAGAATATATTGAGCAATTTATTGCTACCTCAAAAAAGCATAGGAAATTTTGGATATGCTACTTGGGAGGGGGGAGAAAGGGGGAGGAAGGGGGAAGGAGGGTGTCCCCTCAATAAGAGCAATGCACTGGTTTCATAATTTTGAGTTTCAGAGAGGTCTGAACCTTGAACGCTT
>JANIJG010023897.1:73853-107004 GCA_024611175.1 Megaceryle torquata | reverse complement strand
GAACGCTTACACGGTGCCTTTCCATCACTATAACCTACAAAATTGGATTGGAAATAAAGTTCCATGGTCCCAGCCACTCAGTCCTGGAGATGTGCCCTACTAATTTCACAGCTGTTCTGCACTCTGGACTTTCCAGTCTGTATAAAACCAGAAAGGAGTAGAAAAAGAAACCCTCACTCAGCATGGGTGTGGAACATGGGTGATTGGAGGGGAAAGCCTTTTAGAAGCTGCTAAAAGACTTGTTTATAAAATCAGGAGTGTATTCTGGTTATAAAACCCGACAGGCAGTCCCAGAAGGTGATCTCCTGCCTAATCACACTGCCATCTTTTTGCAGAGAGCTGCCGTGCTGCATATTGCACCTCTCCATGGCGATGGCTTTTGCAATGCAGCAATCAAACGATGAAGAAAAATGCCGCATCACTCTGCCTTTTACACTCTCTCTCCATTATTTACTTACATCACGACTAATTTCTCTACTAGAAACAAAGTGATGAACGCTACCAGGCCAGAACTTCCCTGTGCTTGAAATTGCTTCTCAGCCATCTGAAAAGAGAAATTTCAGAGAGAATGGCTTCTATTGCCCAATCCATCTTCAGATGAGAAACCCACCGCCTAATCATTATTTATCTTACCTAGGCAAATGGCAACATCTATCTGGGTTTTTTTCCTGATGCTGCAACAAAGGGATGACTGGGCACATTCATTATAAGAAAGGTTGCCTATATTTGAGAAAAACAAGAAGAGAAAGAAACAAAAAAAAAAAAAAAGCAAAGTCAGTAGCAGGGCAGCGTTAACTGAGTTGTCAACACGCAGAGATACTCACCCTCCAGGCAGCCTTGATAAATCTTGTAGATGTGAACGTGAGAGAACTACCACATTTTGCCTAAAACTACACTGAATTTGAGTTCTCATTACTCAGAAAAGAGTATTTCCCGTTCTGGAATAAGATGGGAATCAGGAAGGGGGGGCTTTTTGCTTGTTTGTTTGTTTTTTCTTCTTTTAGTAACACAAGCAGCTACTTTCTGAGGAGGAATCAAACCAAATCTTTTTCATGTCAGCTTTAGGGAAATCTTTAAATGGTACAAGTAACTGTAACTTCCAGCATGGCCCAAATGCTGAGTGCAGTGCAGAATTTCCCAGGAGGACTGGGGCAAACAAGCATTTAGGTTTGAAATCCTCAGCCCTCTCTAAACTCACCAGCTTTTTCTCATAGTAAAGCCCTCAGCAGCACCATTCAAAGGTGGAGCTCGGTGATGCACACACCACAGGAGATTAATCAAGGATATAAATTAAGTTTCTAAACACACTATCTTGGTTTCATCCATATTCTAGAGCCACAGAAAACTTGCTATCCAGACTCGTGAGAAAATTAGAGGTGTGAAGTGTTAGGAAGAGCTTGACCAGCATAGCTGTGGCTGATTTTCATGGATGCAACTGTGCTAAAACTCTCCACGTTCTCTCAGAAATCAGGAAAAGCAGCATTCAGTGCTGGGGAGCAGCAGTAAAAGCACACAGCAGCATTATTAACAGCGTCACTCCAGAGCAGAAACCCATGAAAATTCCCAGAGGACAGTATGTGAAATTCAGATCAAAAAGATGAGGTAATGTTTGGTAGTGAAGAAAGACCTTTGTAACTGAAAGCAGCTCATACAGTTAAATGAAAAGCTCAAAGCAGCACTGCAGGGCCCACAGTGGTTTCGAGATGCAGTTAACTCCCAACAGCTTATCCTGGTGGCTGCTCGGCTCAGCCTTGGCAAAGTGTAACCTCCCCTCTCGGCTGGTTCTCTTCTCCCAAACCTGCCCTTTTATTAAAAGTTAAAAGCAGCGAGTAAATTAGGTGCTTTTTCTTAAGAGGATGAGGCTGCTCCTAAACTGCAGGCACATGTTAAACTAGAAGGAACTTACCTTCAGAAGTCTTAAAGCAGTAGGAAGCAGTTGCCAGCAAGAGAGAATGATTTATTCATGCTCTGCAAGGAGCTTACGCAATGAGGGAAGTTGTTCCTCTCCTTTCTCTCCACGTTGCACAATCTGCCTTGACACTTGACCAGTCAAAAGTCCATTAAGAGGTGCTTCATTATTGATACTGTAAACTGATTTAAGATTAATTATACACGCTCAGCCAAAAACTCTTGCAGCATCCCATCAGCACCTCTCCCAGCCAGCCCTCCCGCAGCTGCCCGCTCTCCAGAGCCGACCGCAGCCCGTCCATGAGTGCACACGTGCAAATAAGCAACTTGTTAACTACTGTAAACACCTTCATTTTAATGCTTCGGTGTTATTTTTAATACAGAGAAGTAATTGCACACAAAACTCCGTTCACCGCTTGGCTGTATTTTGGACCATTAGACACAAAGCCTCATCTAACAGCTGCTTTTTTGCTTTTATGTTCAAAACATTTTTCCGACTGGTTGGGATTTGTTTGCACAGACTCTTTTTTTCCTACTCCGAATCCATTATTTATCCCCAGCTGAGATTAATAGTGGTATTTTACACACCACATGTACTCAGGAGCCTGGGGGAATACTCCCCGATTTGTTGTTTTTTCTCTTTTCTCCCATAAAATGCTTCATCGGCTCTGATGATGTACAAAGTATATCAGGAGCCAAAACTGCAGTTAACATGTTATCACGCTTCCCATGCTCTAGGATGAAGTCTAAGCATTGATTCCAGCTATTTCAGTGGCAGATTTGCTCGAACACCCACTCAAGGCAAATGCAGGACCCTAAAGGACTCAGCTGGCCAGGACCTAGTGAACAGTTTCCAGCAAAATTTCTTAACAGGACTAATTAAAGTTTTACAGGTTCAGGGTTTGGTTTTGTTTGTTGATTTTTGTTGTTGTTTGATTGGTTTGAGCTTGTTGTTGTTGTTTGGTTTGGGTGAGGTTATTTGTTGTTTTGGTGGTGGTGGTATTTTGTTTTTAAAACGGCAAAGTGGATTTTCAAGTGAAAACCATTTTTCCAGAGGAAAAAAATTCTGCAGAAAAAGAAAAAAGCTTTCTGGTTTATTGGAGGGATGGCAGCTGGAGAAGTGAACTATTGAGCCCTAGAAACACTCCTGTGGAAGCTCCTCCTGGGAAGCACAGTTTGGGTGCCTGCTGCCGGCGCTGACGCCTCCAGCTCAGACTCCCCAGCCCTGTCCTCCAGAAGGTGAGCTTTGCAGATGAGTAACTAGCTCAGGCTGCAGGAGAGATTTTAGCACACAATCTTTTTGGACAACGTGCACATTTTCCATGGCTATGTCTCTGCTTTCTGGGTCAGCTGCTCACCTCCAGCTGCAGTCAACGGCCGCAGGCTGGAGCACACGGCCATGGAACGGGCTCAGGGCTGAGCTGAGCTTCATCTCTTTGCAGGTAGGTCCAATTGGGCTTGATCAGGGCACATCTGGCGAGTACCTGTACGAGCAGCAATCCGGTTTCAGATAAACCCATGTATTTATAAGGAAGCTGCTCATTAAGTGTCATGCTTCTGCAAGAGGAGCACGTACTTTGCATTTGTTTGCGTACCTTTTTCTTTCCTGCACATTCACCAATTTCAGTAAAATCTTCCAGGCAGATAAGACCTAATTTGTCACTGCCTCGTAACACCAGTAATCCTGAAACTGATAAAAAGGGGAAAGAACGAGGCAGTAATTGAGAACAGATCCCCTCCTGGCCCCACAGCCTCGTTAGCGAGATGCTGCGCGTGGGAACAGCCACCAGCACACTGAAAAATGAGCTTGTGAAAATCTGCTTACAACAAACTCCATAAAATGTATGGCTTATAAAGTGTAGCAGCACTCTTGAAAGGCTTTTAATTTCAGAAAACCCACTCAAGCAGGAAAAACTGTGCTGTTTAAGGCATACACTGGGGCTACAGGCAGAAAAGCTCTTGAACGGGAGTAAAGCGGCTGTCTGGCGTATTTCATGTTGTAACTGCAAGTGTAAGGGGATAAGAAGAATAAAAGCAGTGCAGCCCAGAAAATAGCTGAAGGGAGAATTTATAGCCTGTATGGTAAAAGATAAACTGGGCAAGAAAAGAAAAAGAAAAAGGAAGAAAGTAAAATAAGATGGTAGCAGACAAGGGCTGGAGCCGTCCTGAGCGAGGGCAGCAGCAGCCCTGGGTGAGCCAGCATTGGAGCCACCGCGTCCTCCTCGCCTCGGTGGTGTTGTTATTTACAACCTTGCGCTGTAAAAAGTCTGTTACTTCATTAGAGAGAGACGTGTCTGGGAGAAAATGGTAGCAGTGGTCTACACATAAACAGGATCTCTTTCTATTTCCAGCAGGGATACTTTTAACAGCTATTTCTGACAACGGGGGTGTCGGACACCTTCACCTGACACGGTTCCATTTCAGCCTGGGGCGGGAGCAGTGTTTTTGCTCAGCAGCGAGTGACCCTTGTCCCCTCATGAGGTCCTACCCAGGTGTGTTTGGGTGGGTTATATCCCCAGCCCTGCTTAGGGTCACTTACAACCCAACCCCATCCTTGCGGTTGCAAAAGCAGATTTCTTCAGCACTACCTCCTGTAGATCATTAATCAAGAGCTTCCATTTCAGCAGACAGTCCAGTAAAATAAATGGATAAATAAAGTCTTGCTATCAATGAAAAGTGATTCATAACCACTTTTTGTTTGTATCCACAGTAATGGAAGAAGATGAAATTCAGCTTTCTCCACATGTTTGGGGTTTTTTGCTAATGTTATAAGACAAGTATATTGATAGCTAGTTTCTATATTGAAAATATAAATACAGACTAATACCCGTCACCCTCACTCCACCCTCCCCACCCCCGATATCTATTTTCAGAGTTCTTATTGGGATTTTAGTGACTTTTTAAAATCCCCATCTTTAAAATGATAAAAATCACATTTCATGCTATTCCTCAATTTGAAATGCTTTCAAGGGACCCGTTTCATTTTTTGATATTTTCCACAGTGCATCAAAAAAACTCCACCAGAGCAATGGCAAAGTTTTATTCTGGATTTCAGAGAGACTGCCCTTTAATCTCCTTTGCACCACTGATCTACACCCCAGCAATTCAATTAATTTCCTTGTGCGTTTGTTTTCAGACCTTTCTGTTTTCTACCTCCCCTGCTTAATATTGAAGTTTTCCAGAGCAGAGAGTATCACTTATAGGATTTCTGCAGCACCCAAAACATTTAGCCGCTGATCGACGCACTAAAACAATGTAAATTGCTTATTTCCAATCATTTCTTTTGCATATTACAATAAAAAGGAGTTTTCAATAACATAAAGACAAGTGGGCTGATTAAAGACTAACTCCAGGAGGAGGACAAATGCTGTTTCTATCTTAAGGGATGCATTTAGAAATTATAGCTCCCCTTGGCAGCTGAAAGATACTGGTATCTATTATTCATCAATCAAGTTGTCATCACCTAGAAGATTAGATGGTGGCCCAAGAGACATAGCCAATAGAATTTTATAAATTTTGCAAGAATAAATAATAAAAATAAAATCAAACTTAAGGAGGACTCAGGGAAGAGAGGAGGAGGGCAAGGCAGGGAGGGAAGGCACGGATGACAGCGAGCTGGGAGTGGCTGCAGGTGCTCTGGAGGACAGGAACAGGATTCAAAATGCTCTTGACGATGGTGGGAGCCCTATGAAATAAGTGAGGTGACGCGTGGTGAAGGCAGTTCCAAAGAGTCACGCTTAGAAAGGAGGAATCAGACACACAGACAGAAAGTGGAGAACATCTGGCAAAGCAGCAGGACAGCAGGAAAAAGCTCCTTTGGCACCTGAATACAAAACAGCATTTAACTAACAAAATCTTGCCTGCGCGTGGGCTGGCCCCAGGATAAAGACTAGGAGAGGACTTGAGGAGACCAGCTGCTTTGGAAGGTCTGGAAATACACCCCTGCTCGGTTGTAACCCCAGTGAAACCTTCCCAGTCACAAAGGTCTTTCATCAGTCCCAGCGCTGTCTGTACCCAGAGACGTCTCCCACGCTCAACACTGTTTTCTATTTACAAAAGAGAGGGAGCTGGGGAACCAGCAGTTTGGAATTGCCTGAGCCAAACCACTCCCTGTGAACCAGAGGCTCTCATGCACCCTCACGTCCTTCACCAGCAGTCCCTGGGGTGAGCCCAAAGTGGCTGTTGATACCTCCTTGCCCTAGAGCAACCCCACGTGCCCTTATTTAACAGAAAAACAGGAAAAAAGACAATTACAAAGGTGGGCATTTAACAAATATATAACAAATGCATTTCAGATCATTCACTCTGAGTAGCCCATTATCAAAATACGAAGTCATCTCAACCTTTAATACAGTTGAAATTATCTTACCTGTCCTCTCCATTATTCTTGGTGACAAGTGAACAGTACAAATGCCCCACAGCTCTAGGATAAATGTACTTCCCATACAGATTAGGTGAGATGATATAGTGCTAACAAACATAGCCATGAAAGGAAAATAGACATGCTAATCTAGAAAGATTTAGATGAAGGAAGAAGCCATCAATCTGTCAAGACTTATCAGTTTGTTTTTCTCCCTGTGTTACTACAGCAATTTCTTTTTAAACTATTTACTCAGGAGATTATGCACAAATTGCAGCTGGAACATCATTTTTCCTAGAAAACTGGGGATTTACCAAAAAAAAAAGGCATCATTTTCCTCAGTGTAGGAGAATGCCTTGAAAAGGAAACAGTCTTCTCTTTGAAGCTTCTATATCCTTAATTAGGAAAGATCTTACTATATATGTAAGAGTAGGAATAAAGGGGGAAACCAGACAAAAATAGCATTCCAGCACTGCTATCAAAATAAGTAAGTGTGGCCTCAGAAAAGCTGTGCCATAAGTATTTATAAACACTTTTGTCTGTTTCTCGTTGCTGTTGGAGTGCTTCATCGCTTTCTTTCCTCTCTGTCTCAGAAGTTTCCCTACCCTCTCAACACTTGGCAATTCAGCAGGTGCCAGTACCAGGTATTGCTCTTCACAGGGTGGGCTGTCCCTTGTGCTGGTAAGAGGAAAACGTGGGAAATATTGACCAAGAATCTCACATTGTCACTGGCGGGGAAAGATTTGTTCTTTTTATTGCATTATGCTGCTTAAAATCTACCTTTTTCTGTATATGTTAAGTGAATGACAATTCACATCATGTTTTCTTTAATGAACGAGATAGAAACGTCTTCCATTTCTAGATAAATTAGGAGCATTTATACACTAAACAACTGAAGTTATTTGCCAAATTATAATGATGCAGCTCTGGCCCAAGTGATATCAATAGGATTACTCATGTGAGCGATTACTTTTCGATGTGATTGAAGGGTCACTTGCTAATGGCAAATGAGACTCCGTTTGCAGAGCACTGCTACAGGAGTCCTGCGCTGCTTTAAAAACAACAGCCAGCTTTACACAATCATTTTCCACACCCGCGCGGGGACGTGTCCCAGCACAGAAGGCTGACGGGGACCACCGCGTTCCCCTTCGTCAGGGGAAGGAGGCTGTAGGACACGGGGTGTACAAAACAGCCTGTGCTGCTTCTCGGGTGGGAGTTCACAGCGGTTTCTAAGTGGCCAAGCATCCGTATGGCTCTCCATGCTGTACCTGCACGCCACACCACACACAGACACTGTGTGTGCACAGAAGCAGCTGGTAGCATCTCACAGCCACATCTGCCCACAGATGTGGTCTCCTCCTCTGTCCCTCTCTGAAACACTGCAGCCATGCACAGAAAAACTCAGCGACAGGTTAAGAGAGTGAGAAGTAATAACATTATCTGAACGCAGGATCAGTTCCGTACGACTGATTTTGGCCAGAACATCCGTTCCATGGTCTGTAGGAAATCAGACCCTACACCCACGTTCTACACGCCCTCTGCAGATGGAGCCCGTCGCATTCCAGCACCCTGGTTCCAGCCTGGGGTGTGTGCTCAGCATTGACTCGTAGTAGAAAGTGCCATCTTCAGCCACAAACAATTCCAAACGGCATCACAAAATTCCTATGGAATGTCTCATCCAGTACTGGCCAGGCTCCAACCAGCTTAGTTTGTAAGATCTGATAAGATCAAAGACCGAAGTGCAATAGCCCTCGGCAACAGAAAGTACAAACATGGACACACATCAATTCAGGGACAACTAAATTCTACCAAAAAAGTTACAAACATAGGAAAATAACACCTGCATCTCTCTGCAAATACTCTGCAGTAACCCATAAATTATATGGCTACGCCAGAGTAGACACGGCCATTAATTTACGGGGTGTGCTGGATTGTTCCTCACCTCCCTGAGCGTGCACACAGATGTTCTGACATTAGCACTCGCTGCCTGTGTTTTCCACAGCGACATACACAGGTTTGTCTCAAAAAATTCAGAAACCTGTATGGATTAGATACTCCACTGATGACAACAAATAGATAACTGCATCCTTAATCCTTCTGTTATCCCACTGCACAGAAAACTTGGCCAAGAGCAGCATTTGCTGGGCTTTGTTTTGGGAAACACACAGTCCCTGGCTGGTAAACAGACACAAAAAGAGCTGCCCAGCAAGAGTACCAGGGTTCAGTGCTTTTACTGGACAGGGTTGATATCAGTGCAAATTATCAAACCGATGGCTTAGAGAACCTTGGTTGGACAAACCCATGGTTTTAAAATCCACGTTATACTATAATTCCTGCTAACCTGGTTAATGTGCTTCCCCAGCGCCAGCTGGTTCTGAAGGGCAGTGATGCTTCACTTCATTCTTTCCTCTTCATTTACCAAGAAAGGAAAAAAAAACCAAACTTACCCCAAAAAAATCCCTTCTAACTTGAAGGAACTAAACACCAGACAGGGAGTGGACAAACGTTCACACATTTAAGTGCCCATTTACCAAGCAAAGATCAGTCAGATCAGTTTCCTCCACAGCTGTCTTTGGGGAACCCTCAATAAGGAAATGCAACAAAACGGCTTCTGTGCTGGATCCCGCTCTTGTAGTAACGCATGGCTGCTATATGGAAAGGGACCTTCAAACAGGATGTGAAGGCAGCTAGTGCAAATAACACGGAAAAGGGTATCAAAGTCTTACATGGGGAAACCTGAAATGTGCAGTCTCTCTTGTTAAGGCAGCTTTTCTGAGAAGAAAACTTGAGAGGATCCATCTTCTGTAAGAAGGGAAAGCACAAGTCACTTACTGACATATTTTGGCACATCAAAGTTGTCGGGGTGTCACTTGGTATTCTATAAATACTTCTCCATACTGGAGACCTAGAGTTAGTCCAGAATTCCATTCACAAATGTTATTAGGGTGCTTGCATATGATCAAGAACCACTTTACTGTAGATCCCTCCTATTAGGGAGTCAGCTGGATGGAGCAGCATACAACTTGTTCTGAAGCGTATGGCAGGATGAACCAACAAGGAACATAATGAAGTGAGGAGCACTTTCCCTGTGCTTTTAGAGCTGTGAATACCAGTTCACAAGCAGGTGGACTCATTCCTCCAGCAGGTCCCTTTCATCCCTTGCTTCAGCAGGTACCTTGCAGCAGGGCTGGCTTTGATGCTCTCCAGCTCCCACCTACACAAGGTGGTGGATATGTTTCTCTGCTTTGCTTTCAACTCCTGAACTGCGTGCACCTTCAGATGATGAGCCTCTCACTGAAGGCCTTCCATCACTGTGCAGAGCAATTCCAACTTTTTGCCACAGCAGTGCTCTAGCTTCCCGACGGCAGCGAATGCCTTTGAAGTTTGCCTCAGCCTTCTCAGCAATCCTGTTCTCGTCACTGCCAAGCCAGGTTAATAAGCTCAGTTCATCCCCCCCTGCCCCTTTGACTGTTTCTTTCCTGGAGAGAAATATAAAGCATTTAACACATCAGATATTTAAGGGGTTCTTTCTTGTGCAGCCTCAGTTCATCGCTAATAAAATACATTTTACTCCACTGTTCTGTTCCCCGTGTGCTACCTGTTGTATTGAGTTTAGGGTGCAGCTGCTCATCACATTTTTTAGCATGAGCTAGTGAACATTAAATCCTTCCAGATTTCCCGTTGTCCCGTGTCAGATGCCATTAAACAAGCAGCGTAACAAAAAGCAGCACTAAGCACAGGCAGGCAACACTGGTGAGACCTGTGTGATGATGCTCCTTTCTCCAGGGCAGAGGCAGTTGTTCAAACCACCCCTCACACTATGAGCTTCTCTGACCACCTTCTCTCAGCAAGGCAGAGAGCAAGCGACCCAACCTCCATGGGGCAGATGCTGCGTGTCAGGAACAGTGGGAGCAGCTGCCTTCAGAGACCAAAGCCTGATGCCAAATAGCCCACTTTTGCAGGAGGAATTATTTCCTGAGGTGAAAGCATCACTTGCTGGCTTTCAAGTCTTTGCTTCAGACAAGTTTTTTTAGAAAGACACAAACTTTGAGAAGTTTGTCCTAAGCAAAATGAACGTCATTCATCACCTTTTGAGAACCACCAACCACTAAAAGTTAATGCCTCCCAAAGCTTCTCGATTGCAAATTCCTTTCTAATACAAAGTTAAAAACAACCTCTGAAATGCAAATAACCCAGCAACCTACACAAGATGATTTATGCCATGCCATCTTTTTCATGCAAATAAATTAAAAGAACAAAATGTAATTTATGGTGAACTGCATTGTGTAATAAAATAAAAGAGTGACATTATGTCTGCAAAACTCTGAGTGCAATGTGTTGCTGTTGTTGCTGCTGAAGGTTTAACCTTCCCAGACATGGAGAAAAAGATTCTGATTTATTTAGTTTGGTTTCATATACAAATCATTTTATGGCTTCAGGCACATCAGGAAAAGACACTTACTTTAATTTCTTTGCATTGGTGTCATTTCAAGGGAAAGCAGAAAGTCTGATTCTCAACGTTTGAGACAGCGAAGGAGAGTTATGAGCCTCCTGTAAGAGCAAACCAGCACCAACCCCAATCCCTGCACAGGTCCAGGGACGTGCTCCTCACACTCCCAGCCTCCCACACCAGCACGTTCAGAGTGCACCGGGGTAGCGACAGGGTTAGATCCTTTCGGATAAGAAACCATCAGAAATGAAATCTCAGAAGAGGAAAGGTACTTGAAGAAACAGGAGTGAAAGATGCACCAAAAGGTAGAGGCTGAAGAAGACAACAGCAGCAAGAGGTAATCTTGCATTAAAGTCAACATTTTGTGACTGTTTGTCCCAGTAGCCCTGACCACACTGGAGAAGACGGCGTTGTCTGCAAGGGCTGTGGGGGACCAGACAGGGACCCAACAGGGAAGACTGGGAGCAAAGGGGAGCGAGGGAGAGATGCAGAGCCCCCTGCCACTGCAAACCAGGGTGCAAACAGAGCTTGGGCTCCTCCGGTGAGCTTCCCACAACCACTGTAACCCCATCTCCCTTTGTCTCACCTTGTGGTTAACGTTAACATTTGGATTTTTGTTCTGCTCTATTAAGCTTTATCAAATGGAGGGGAAAAATCTCTTCTGACAAACCGAGCAGATCCGATCAAGCCAGATGGGGTAATTGTGCTCCGTTCAACAAGCCTCCCCAGCAGCAGCTCACCCTCGCTGGCTGCTGTGCCCTCCAGCTCACGTTAGGCTGGGAGCTAAATGGGGAAGGACTTACAGATGTGTTCACTACCGCTCTGCGGCGAGCGAGGCGGGGTGCCAGAGCGCCCCGCTATAAAGAACGGTGCTGAGGAGATGTCAGTCCTGGCACAAGGAGCAGCGCTGAGGCTTCCGAACGGGATGACTTGCACAGCACGTAAATCCGAGCCAAGTGATGCTGCTCAGAGCCCCGTTGATGGCAAAGAGCTGTCCTGGGCTGCTGGGCTGCCACCAGACACTCAGGGACACCCTGCTCAGGCACCCGGCTGCACCAGCTCAAGGAGAGGAACGGCTGCCGGAAGGGAAGGCGCGACAGACAGCTCATGCAAGAGCCTGGGAGGAGTTTGTGCTCTCACATCCACGTAAATTGCCACTAGCAGCTTATAAAGTCCAAGGATTAATCTACGAGGTTTTCAGAATTTCATTTCGAATCACAAATTTCATGCAAGTAAAGGCATGGGCCTTAGTGTTATTTTTATTAATATTAATAGCAGTAAGAGAAAACTGTACTGTTAAAAAGCAACAGTGACTTATAAATGAACAGATCTTTTCTAAATCAGGGTCATTTCTCCTGGCAACAAGACGACCCTGTCAGGTAATCATAATCCTTACAGTAAAATGCTTTGCCTTCACTGCTGTCCTCTAAAATAGTAAATCTGAGACAATCTGTCTGTTCTTAAAATATAATTCCTCCTTACTAGAACTGATCTTCTAAAAGGGGCTGGCGGACGTGTCTTCTCATTCCTTCTTTTTCTCTGCATTTTCATTGGCGAAGCCTCAAATCTGCTTAGGATTGTTTTGCCCATCTCCCAGTGCGCGTGTTTTTGCAGCAAGGGGAAGTCTTCAAACAGAAAAATATCATAAGCATCAGCCAGGGACTACAAAATCCCAAGCTCCAACTTGAATTCTGCCAAAGAGACAATGTGTGGCCTTGGGAAAAATCAGCTCTCCTCCCTGCAGGCTCTCCATCTGCTTCTCACTAATAAAATGGGCTTATAAAACTGCCCCATCCCAAAGGGCAGGTAAAACTTTGAAGGTGAAAATTGTGCTACAAGCATGATACATTATTATAACACAGCAAAAACCCTTTCAGGCCTCTTTTCTATTCAGTGTGAAGCAGCCACATTTCAAAATGAAAGCTGCAGAGCAGCTTTTCCATTTGCACAGGCTTCTTTCAGCAGGCGGCAGATTAAAGCTGAGAGAATAATCCATAGCAATTAATTTATTCAATGAATTTAGCCTCATTTTCTGTTCACAAAATGTCTGTGAGCCATTTACTGGTTTGGGTTTTTTTTTTCCCCGTGGTTTACTCATTATTCACAATTATTGCAGTGTAACTCTTGGTCTGTAAATTACTCTTGAACAATTAGCCAGGCGTATTTTAGAAGCTATTTGGGTTAGTTTCAATTTAATGCACAGGGAATATTGTCCCTTCGTTCTCTACTCACCATTAAGAGCAAGAAGAAAAGGAACAAATGTGGCCAGGATCCAGACACATTCACCAACTGCACCCAAAACCAACCTGGTCGGTCTCCCAAGACTGGTTGTGTCCTGCAATAGAGAACATGGAGCCCATGAGACAGTGACCCTCACACTGCTTCCTTGTATGGGGCTGTTTCCATCCCTTGGTGGGTCAAGATGCCTCTAGAAATGGGATTTTGGGGGGCGAGGGAGAAAAAAACCCCCAATTTTTAAGAAACTGAGGAATTTTTTTTTATTTGGGGTGTTGGGTTGTTGGGGTTTTGTTTTTGGGTTTGTTTTTTTTTTGTATTTCAGAACATTTTCCTATATTAGTATAATTATGTTTTCACAAGGATTTCCATCAACATAGATGATTACTCCAATGTTAACAAATTTCCTTCAGTTTTAACCCCAAAAAGGAGGAAACTCTCAAGGTATATTACCAGAGAGATCGTTGAGAAGTGGTATTTTAACAGGGAAAAGGGATGGGGTTATGGGCAGGTAAAGGGGATGCTGGCAAAGCCCCCACAAGTTACCACCTGACTGGCTTCCTATAGGTTGAGGCATTTTAGCATTTTAATGAGCTATTGTCTTGGCAAATAAATAAATTACAAAGTGCAAAAAGAGCTTCTGGAAAATACATTAAGACAATTTGCACGTAATTGCAGTGAGCTGGGCTATTACGACTTTGACTTCTGAAGTATAAAATCTCCCAGAGATAATGATGATAATCATATTGAAAATAGTTGCCACCCTTTAATCTTCTAAGACAAAACAGAGATCTATGGGAATTTGGGACCCTGTCACTCTAATTGAACATCTGACAGGAAAGTAATTAGAGTGGAAAGCAAAGGGGTCACCTGATTGCCCGGGCAGAATTTATCAGCTTCCATTTGCCATCACACGCGGCAGCTAGTTCATCTCCTGCACAGGTTTCTCATTTAAATAGCTTCGTTGCCAATAAAAAGGCTGTCAGACAGACTATTTCCAGAACAGATTTGGATCTCAGCATCTCGCACTGGGCATGTAAAGATTCACCATTCATTATAATGGCAGCTCAGGAAAAATGGCACCAAAACATTGGAACAAAAGTCATTTGCTGACAATTCTCTTAAGATGCAGGATCACTACCTGCAGCTTCATTTTTCTAAAGACAACAGAAATACATCAAAAAAAGTCGGCTGTGCAAAGGAAACACCACCAATTCCAGCAGAAATATCTTTCTGCTCCCCCCAGCCTCCTTTTCTCAAAGTGCAGCCTGCATTTATTGCCCGTTTATCAGATGGGCTCGGGCAGGCAGGACGCTGCCTCCTCCCCTGGTCACTGCTGCCAGTGAGGAGGGTGATGCTCAGAGCCCCGCCCTGCGTCCTTTGGGACGCTGCTGGAGGGACAGCATCGCTCAGAGAGGGGTCTCTGCACCAGCCATGGCCTGGAGACAAGAGAAGCACCCCTGGAAAAACTGCAGCAAGGCTCCTGCATGGACAGAAAAAGAGACTGAAGGAATGAGGGAAAAACTGTGAGCTGCTGCTGTTGTGTTAAGGGAAGTTCTCAGAGCAGGTTCAATGCAAGAGCCTTGGGATTCAGTGGAAAAATCCCACTGATTTCAGAAAAAAAAGAGTCACACCAAATCCTCTACAACCTTTCAGAGCTGAGTGGATATCTGTCAGTATAACGCGTGACGTGGGGGTGCAAAGAAATTAAAAAGATCACCCATTCAGGGAATTCAGCAGCTGCTATCAGAAGGTTGAAAAGTAAATACCAACCAACAGTCACAGCATATTTCAGAGACACCCATCCCATTGGCTCCATCCCACTGTAACTCACCCCAACAGTCCTCAGAATCTTCTTGTTTTCAGCCAACTTGCAGACATTCAGCTGGAGCTGTTTAACTCGGGGTCAGTGCCCAAGGCTAACAGTAAAAAAAGCCTCCTGGCATTTTCAGAGCTCTCAATGAGGTATAAAAACAAATTACCTAGAAAAAGAAGCACTTTGAGAATGTGAACTAAGGTACTTGAAAAATAACTTTGGTGCTCAGCCAGTATAGCATTTGGATTTTGAATTACAAGTTATTTCTAATATAAGGGTTAAGCTCATATAAAAAAAAATCAAACAACAAACCCACACATAAATGATCTGAAGGAGAAAAAATAGGTTGGTGTTTAAGAGAACATAAAAATCATTTAAGAAAAGAACACAAAGGAAAGTGCAAGCCACAGGGTGAGTGGTGAACGCAGTGCAGGATGGATTCTTGCTTCCCAGGTCTCTCTTCTGCAAGAGGTTCAATGATGCACTTGGACATGGGTCTCAATTACTGAAACAATGAAATTTTCTGTCTTTACTCATGACAAGAGATTTTTCAGTCAAGTATTCTAAAAGTCTCTCTAACCTGTAACCAGTGACACATCCCTTACTGCAGGCAATAAAATTCCTGTGCCTATAACATGAAACACATAACTGTGAAGACAGTGACAGCAACAAGCACTTCATCACGCAGGTAATTCTCCAGAGGTTCCCTAGAGCTTTCCAAAGCACCCTGCCACAGTATGGCCTGCAGATTAATTCCTAGCCTTAATTCCTTTTATTTCTGCCCTGGTTAATCTGCCATGGCCTATGACATGGATCCAAGGACACCCTAGTTCTTCCATCCTGTCCACATGCAGTAAAAATTCCCACTTTCCATCCTTGAAATCGATTCTTAACTGTGTCTCAAGGCCAATGAGGAGCACAGTACTCCACAATCTGTTGTTCTCTTGATGAGACACCAGGACCCCAAGAGGCAGAAAATTCAGACTTGCCTCCATTTGCTGGAGCTCTTGTTCATGTGGATCTACCACCAGCTTTCCTTGCCAGTGGGTGGGAAGCATTCTGCATGGAGAGCTGGCTGCCTTTCTGCAAGAGGTGCAGGGACCCTATAGAAAGGTTTTGGAACTAAAACACTGGAGAGATCTCCACAGATAAGATATTCCCATCGTCTCCATGCAGTTTTCCCTCATACCTAAGCCTGGTGGTGTGTGGTTTCAGCATTTGAAAAATTTACTTTTCCTATCACCACATTTCTCTTGGCAGCCTGTGACATGCTGAATGGTTCCCCCAGTCACTGGTAGTGGTAACCTTGAAATGCTCATGAAGAGTTATACTTCCCTTTAAGACATCATTTAGCCAGGCTATACATATTTAATTCTTTAATCTTTCCTCATAAATCCTATCCTAACTTTAATCATTTTAGCTGCTCTTTGAGTCATCTCCATCTCCCCAGAACTGGTGAATGAGCAGAACCCCCAGTAGAGGTTGACAAGAGATGTACATTGACAGACAACTGCAATTGCTCTGCAACTTGATACCTGTAATCCGTAATTATGTTGTACTTCCATCCAGCTATCAGTCAGAACTGGAATTTAACCTACCATTAAAATCTCCTTTGAAGACTGTGTTTCCCACGTGATGCTCCTCCACGATATAGATTTTATTTATGTCCTCAATACTTCAGCTCTAGGAAACAGCAGCGAGACCCCTCTCCCCTCTTTGCATCTTCCAGGACAAATCTCTGATCGCAGAGAGCTGGTCTGTAGGGATGGCAACTGCTTCTCTGCAAGAGCCAGGTCAAGGGGATGAATTCTAATTCACTTCTACTGAATATTTTCAGGTCATTTTGCCTGAAAGCGGGCTGACAAATTTCATCTTCTTCAGTTCCCTGGCAGTAAAGTCATGGTACTGAAATTGTTGTGCCTCTCCCACCAGCTCACGGCTGCAAGGGACCACCAAGGTTTTTAAAAGGTTGGTGTCAAAAGCACCAACGAGCCTCACACTGTTCTAGAGGAAGGAAACACTGCAGGTTTTGATAGACAGATAGATGGATATGGCCATAAATATGTTCAATTACACAATGTCACATTTCTGAGTTATTCATTCTGTTCTTCTCCCTTCTCGGAATAACAAAGACAAATTTGAAAACCCGAGTTAAATTACAATACAGGACCCAATCTATTCATTTGGACTGTTCAAACGGATGATTTATTCTTCAGCAGATGTGGTCTTACCTACGCAGGACAGCTCAAGAGATGCCGTTAGAATCCTACACCAGTCAGCCACGCGTTGGAAGCTCGCCAGCGTAGAGCCAACAGCTGCACCGTTTTACTGCTGGATGTGACAGTGGCTGCGGCAGCTCGATGGTATCTGGGACCAAGCAATACTTGATACACTTCGGAGCTTGCTTCTAAGATCTACTTCTAGGGGGATTTCTTTACTAAAGAAGTCAGACATGATGCCAGGTCATCAGGAAAGCCATTAAACTTTGCATCTGAAGCTAAAGTAGAACTGATAAATGTTCCTCTCAGAGTCATCTTATCTTACAAGACCCAAGGCAGAAAACTTGAAAAATTAAAAAAAACCTGATAAGCTGCCAGAAAAACAAAGTCAAGAAATAGTTTTTGTCTAAAAGAATACCCGATCAGAAGAAAAAAAAGGCTTCACTTGTTTACTAATACCTATTTTGACAACCAGGGAATTAGACAGGATCATCTTTCCTCAGTCAAGGCCCTGAAAACCCACAGAGTCAGACTCTCCAGATGTAGTCTGGTACTTGCATTTATACTCGTACTAAACTGCTGAGACAGATTCCCTGGCGTACGCTGATCCTCACGCCACTATTAAACCTGGGGATGACTCATTGTTGCCAGTTAAAAGGTACTAATATTCATCAAGGTGCTTTCCTTTTTATCTCGTGTTTGCCAGAATAGTACCAGCTATAGCTATAAACTACAACAGGACACTTGTAAGGTGAGGAAGGGAGACCGACCACTCGATGTTCAAACCAGAGGAGCAATAAAAACCTATCACAGCAGAATATGAAGGACCAAGAGGCTCCATCTAAATAATTCAATGCAGTTAAAAATGACCAGTACCTTTAATGGAATTTTAAAAGCCTTCCCACACAGTGTCCTGCTGCAGACCAGGGGCAGCAGATAATTTTTATGGGTTTCTAAGCCTTCCTAGGATTAATCATTGCATGCATCTGCCAATGTCTGGACACCCCATCCACCACTCCGCTGGAGTGCCCAGCAGAGTTGTTCCTGCAAACCCAGGTCCAGATCTTACCCCAGCACTCAGCAGCAGCGGGTTCATCTCACCACTGGCGAATATTCCTCAGACCCATCAATTCAACTCAACAGCCTGTCTTCTCAGGAGGAGAGGGAGCAGTACTGAGGGGCAGGTAGGGGTCAAGTGAAGCACACGGGCTGCACCCACTCGCCTGCGACGCGCTCAGCCCAAAGTGCTTTGGGATTGAGCTGTCTACCAGTCACACCAGGAATTAGCAGATCTTTCCTGGGCTTAACGGCTACAAGCAAGAGAACAAGAGCCTGCACCTTCACCTCTCACTAGGATTAAATTTTTCCCTTTTATCTCACATTTTTAAAAATAACAGAGATGTCATTAAGCAGAATTAAAGACAACTCACCTTATGTATCTTCATGTGTCTCATCTTTTACACCAACTCTGCTGGAAAATCAACACAGGTTTTAAATAAGAAGGGGGTAAGATCTTGTAAGTGATGGTTCTTAAGAGTTGCTGCTGTTGTCTCTAGCACAGACCTTTGACACTGGCAAAGCAGAAGAGCACACATGGTGAAGAACATTGATTTTACAAACATGCAATTTATCAAGTGACACAAATCAGCTAAATGACATGAAAACGTATCTGGAGACTTCATAATGTCACCTTACATTCCTGATAGGATTTGACAGATACCAGCTGAGGAAAGCTGCTTTAAACTGCACAGAGTACTCTGATGGGGTAAGATTATCCCATCACTTTAATACCAGCTATTTCCTCACCTCTTTGGGGTTTTCTTTCCTTCTGGTTTTACAACTGTTAAACCATTGACATGTTTTCTACTGTTCTAGCTAAAATTCCATTCTCCAGTGAAAGCACATCTTTGTTACACACCGAGGGAGATGGGAGAATCCTGTTTAATTGCATAAAACAAAGGGATGGGAAGGAAAATAAGGTTAGAAAACCTTTCCATATTTGTCTGCCTTGGGTTAGCATGAAATCTGCTTTCTGCTCCACTTTGAGCCATTCCTGAACCTTGCAACCCATCTCTCCTCCTGCACAGGGTCCCCTTGAGCTCATAGGAGCGAGCTGAGGCTTTAGCTCTATTAATCCACATACGTACTCACGCTCCTGCTGAGGTCATCAGGCTTTTCAGCAGCTCCTCAGAACCTTCCCATATTTTCCTGTAGCATCCCAGGCATTCAGAACCCCATCAGATAAGCACAGAAGAGAGCCCTGGTCGTGCTCCCAGGTACCCCGGTGTAGCCGCGCTGTCGCGTCGGCCGACCACGGGCGAGGGGAGCTGCACAGACCGCCCAGAGCAGCCTCTCCTCAGGGCTTAGCAGGGCCTGACGCAGCAGAACTGTTGAGTTTTTTTCCCCCCAAAGCATTTTCAAACAGAAAATTACCATTTACCCTGCAGATACCACCCTGGTTTCCGTTGCAAAAATATTCTGACAGAGGACAGTGCTGTAACCAAAACCCATTTCTAGTGAGCCTCCCATTAGCAACATTTCAGGGATGTTCTTAGGGGAGGGTCCTCACATTTTCTGCTTTTTGGTGGTTTTTTTTGTGTGTTTGTTTTCTTGTTGGTATGGGTTGTTTTGTTGGTTCTTTAGAGGGGAAAGATTTGTGATGTTTTTGATTCTGTTTCGTTGCCTTTTTTTTTGTCCTCTCCTCCTTCTGCATTATCTATTTATTACTATTTTGCTTGTCAGCAGCAGCTTCTCCATATTTCTTGGTGTTACAGCATCCACAAGATACATTTCCATACTTCAGCCAAAGGTACTAATTATTAATTTACTAATCTATTTTTTTATCTAATTCAAATACCTGCATAACAGCAATTAGTGTATGTAAATAACTGTAGAAGCAGGACATTTAATTGCATCTCCTTTCTCTCCTACCCTGGTAGGTGCATATATCCACACACATCACATACACACTCTGCTTGGTTTTCCAGGTTGGTGAAGCAGCAGTTCTGCACATTCAGGGCAGAATTAATTGTCATGGCACAGGGGAAGCAGGACATGGACACCCAGCACCCCCATGCGCTGCTGGGGCCCACGGAGAGCCCCTGGCCCTGTCTCCCCAACACAGATGGGCTGTTGGCAGCCCCGTGGTGTGCTCCCAGGCAAGGCTGCACGGCGGCTTCGAGGGACAACAGAACTATTGAAACTGCTCCAACTTAAGAGCAGCAAGTAAAAAAACAACCACATTTCTCTCTGTGCTTTTGTTCAGTTTCATCGCACAGAAAGACCTCGATATTTTTAAAAGCTTGACCTACATTTTATCATTAGTATCAAACTTGATCTGCAGCAAATGAAGTTAAATGAAAGAAATTTACACTAATTTCCGGCTTGCTTAACAGCGTGTTCAGCTCACCCCAACTGCCATCAACATAATTTTTCCAATACTGTTTTTTTTTTCCCCCTGCAAATTGCTTTAAAATAATGAGAAGCTGAAATAAAATTTTCCATGAAGAGAAAATTTGTTATAAATAGAGATTTAATTGTGCATGCTAATTGTTTGTATCAGAGCATTTAGTGTCAGAGCAACGATTAGCTGATAATCTAAACTTTGGAAAGTCAGCAAAGAAAAAAAACAAACCAAACTTAAACTCAACAATCATTACAAAGCTTATTCTCTGTGCTCTAAATTAAGGGGGGAAAAAAAGCCAGGGATGGATTTTCATTTTGTGTTGTTTCTTATTTACATGGCTTTGGGAGAAAGGGGAACTTCATATAATATAATTCTAATTGGTAACCCTCAAGGTGATTAAATGAGGCTTCTGAAAAGCTGCTGTAGCCTGGCACAGGTCGGCACTTCATTAGATAAGCTGCCCTCCTCACACAGCAGCCTACCACCCGGGGAGAACCCCTTGGGAAAGCCAGTCATACATCAGGACTCCGAGTCGCATAGGAATTAATTCCAACATGTGTTGAATTATTAGAAGGAGGGCCAGACGGTGCTGTGCCTCTGGCCACCCATGACTCCCACCCAACACAGGACCAGCCACTTCACCTCTCGGGTGGCCTTTCCTCCTCCAGCTCCAGCGCTGTTCAGAGATGACAGCTCAGCAAATAATGTGCCTCTTCCACAAAGAGATGGGGGTGGAAGGGCCCTCTGGAGATGCTCTGGTGCCACCCCCCTGCTCCACCCAGCAGGGTCACCCAGAGCAGGGGGCCCAGCAGCGCAGGGTCCAGGTGGGGTTGGAATCTCTCCAGAGAAGGAGACTCCACAACCTCTCTGGGCAGCCTGGGCCATGCTCTGGCACCAGATTAATTAGTGCTTCCACACCAGCTCTGAGTACATGGGTTGACAAGCGCTGCTTGAGTCTTGACAAATAACTTGCCTTCCAGCTACTCCCTTATCCCACCTACCACAGGAAGCAGAAGATATGGCTTCAGTGTGTTTTGAAGCAAATGAATAACCAGCATGGATCCTATTTGTGTCTTCAAAGCTTAATACAACTTGATGTAAGGCTGAACTGGCTTAAAATAAAACTGGAAATAGCTGCTCCTGTTATCACAATTGTTCACTAATTTCGACACAAGCCAACATCTGTTTTTATTAGGAACTCACAGGAGTAATTTATCTAAACAGAATTGCAACAGAAAATGAGTATTGCACAGCTGGGTCTGTTGCTTTCACTCTTTTGAATCCTTTCACAGCTTTCAAAGCCAAATGAAGAAACACCAAATGCATCCTGAAGTTCCCTGCTTGCTGTCACTTGCTGAACATGTCAAACATCATCAGATGTGCAGAGCCTGCCTTTTTCATTTGGGCGGAGGAGGGTGGACAAGCAGCACCCTGGTCCTCTTTAACCCTTGGTGTCTGGCTGTGCACCACATCAGGCCTGCCTTGACTACTGGAACCCACCACAGGAGATAGGACATCTTCCTAAAGCCATCATCCAACACCCGTGTTTTGATCTTCAGCTCAAGAAAACCCAGTAACTAGAAGAGAGGCATAAAAACCCCAGGCGATGGGTTTAAAGAGAAGGTCTGTTTCCCCCCCACAAAAGGGCTTCCAGGAACAGTTACATCACCTCTGCCATGGAAGGGCAGCTGTCACACCAGGATGGGGTGCATTAGCCAGTGGGTTTGAGGCTCCAGCAGCCTGGCTCTGCACACAGGACCAGCTGTGCAGGGGCAGATGCTGGGTGATGTTGACTCCATCTGCCTGGGGCCAGAGAGCCCCACGACCAGCTCTGCCCAGGGATTCCTGCCATGGCTGCTTCCAGACAAGAGCCCTCTGCAGGAAGTGGTGATGGGGACATGGGGGTTGCCCCTCCATCGTTTTGTGGAGGGCAGGTTTGGGGAGATTTCACCCAGATTTAAGGGGTGGGGAGCACTGTGAAAGGAACGAAAACATTTCATACCTTGGCATGTTTTATAAATTGCCTTCTAGGTCCCGAGCTCTGCCCATCAGGCCAGAGACACAGCCTGCCTTCTCCCCTTTGCAGCAGCAGGCTCTTCCCATCTCTGGCTCCAGCTGCACACTGTGAAGTCACTTCGCTGCTTTTTGCTTCACACTCAAGTGGTTGCTCAGTCAGAAACAGATGTGCAGTTGCTGGATAGAACAAAACACAAATAGAGGTTGCAGGGGAGAATATGTTTATTCAGTCATAAATATCCCCAGCAGCACCCTGGGGAAAGCAAGAACAACTGCAAATCACTTTGCTTCTCTGGGAGAAATGGAAGGCAACCAAAGCAATGTAGCCATGTGGGACTGAGGGGCTTTTTTCCCCCCCTATTTTCTTTGCACGAGTTCTCTTTCAAACTGCATCATACTTGTCGCCTGGGCTTCCCGTGTTATCAATCACCGGCTGCAGCCTGTCCGAGATAGCATCTCCGGGTGACCCAGCAGCCAACGGATCCATCATCCTGGCAGTGACATCACCTCTCAAGAGGAACAAGCCGCTCGCTCAGGAATTGTGGTTCTGCAGCTCAGCTGTTGGGGGGAGGGTGAGGGGGATGTAGCTGCCAGCTCAGTGGGGCAGCATTTTGAGAGGGTGCTGAGCCCACTGGTGCCTGTGGGTGGGCAGCCTCCCACCTGCCTTTCAGAGGAGACCAACTCTGAGCCAAGTGACCACATGCTCCATTTTGCACTTGAGGTGCACTCCACTCAAAGACAACACTAACATCAGAGACAGACTTGAGCTGCACATCAGAGCTGCTCTCAGAGGTCACCAGGGTTGGTGGCATTGGTTTGTACTGCACAGGTTTGAGTTGTACTCAAATCTGAGTGCACACAACTCAGTATAGGCATTGCTATCTGGGAGTACCTAAATATAAAATATATCTCCTTTTAGTCGAGAACTGAAGCATTGCTCACACATTACACATGTGCTGAAGTTGCAGGGGAGGAAGAACTTTGTACTCACCTTTAATTGAAGCCTGACCTCAATTTGCATGCTCTTCAGAGGTCTAGAACTGAGGCAGGTTTAGGAGTTCTGCCTAAACAAGACCTGTAACAGTTTAGTCCCTCAACCCTAACAGGCCCCAGCCCTCAGAGAGTCACAGACTTACTGGAGTTGGAAGGGACCTCTAGAGATCATCTGGTCCAGTCCCCCACCACAGCAGGCTTGTCCAGAGCACGTTACACAGGATCTCATTGTCCAGGCGGGTTTAGAGTCTCTCCAGAGGAGACTCCACAGCCTCCCCAGGCAACCTGGGCCAGTGCTTCATCACCCCCAATTCCTCTCTTTCCCTGAACTGCTCAGAGCAGCCTGAAAGTTGCTGCCCAGCCTTGGAGCACAGGTGGCAGAGCCCCTGCCCCCCCACCCCGAGTCCCAGCACTCAAGAGATGCATGTCCCAAACCTCTGAAGCTGAGGACTGGCATCTCCAGCTCCAGGACTGCTCAGGAGAAAGGCTGAAGCTTTCTTCTAAAGGAGAGGAAAAAGAACAAGCATCATTTCATCTGCATCAGTTCCTGGCACAGGGGCTGTTCCTTGCTGCTGTCCCAAAGCAATACAGTAAGTCAAGTGTCATTTAATTAAATTAATCCATCTGAAATACTCACCTTGCACCAATTAGGAAAAACAACCTATAAAGCCTCCTCCAAACAAGACAATTTGCTGTTTCAAGTCTGAATCACGTTGGCCCGAGCGACTACAACAGGTACACTAGAGACATGTGAAGGGATTTTAATTGCCTGAAACTCCCGTTCTGTCAAACCGCAGGATGGGGAGGGAGAAACCTTTATAGTTATCTCACTGTTATAGATGAGGAGGGTGTTTGAGCTTGAAATGCTTCTACATAAGGGGCTTAAAATAGTAATCAACTTTTCTTATTCAAAGAGATATCTGTTTTTCACTCCCATGGCTTCCTGCATGTACTCCGAGTCAGAAACTAGGTCACAGAGACAGGAGAAGCCGTGGGAGGAGAATAACTTTTGTATTCTGAGGATAATTCATGCAGCCAGTTTCTCTGCTGCGAGGCAGCACGGGGCTGGGGGACTGCGAGCGTAAAGCTTCCTCCATCAGCAGGAGATGGGCAGCAGGCACTGGCTGCAGCTGCCCAGGTCTTGGCTGATGTGCACCAAACAAACTGTTCTCAGAGGAGCGGCTCCCACCAAGAAATCCCCCCTGTGCTACATCCACCCTCTGGACCCCTCACCAGCTTCTCTGACCATAAATAGTGCCCTGAGGCCCAGTGCAGAACAGGGTAACTGAGCCCTCACAAGCCACTTATCTAATTGCTGAGCTATATGCATGGTAAGTGGCCTCCAGATCATCCCTGAAAGGCGAGCAAGTGAAGTTTCCCCCCACCACCCTCAAAGCTGGGGAAGGTCCCCAGCCATCTGAGCACTCTGCCTAAGGAGGCTGGGGCCAGGCTGGTGTCCCAGGGCACAGGGCAGTGCTGCAGGTCCAGCCTGGTGGGACCCAGGACCTGCTCATTGCCCACAGACAGTCAGTCAGTCACACCACGGATCCAGGGTTTTGTGTTTCAGCTGGCAAAGCCACCAGGGACAAGCTACAGACACCTTGGAATATTTTGCTTTCTGAAAATGAAATTAATGAACTGAAATTAAAAATACAACACCCAGGGACAATTCTGAACACGTGTATTTTAGTTTATAGGGATAATTATATACTTACAAATATACTTTACAAGATAGATAGATACACACACAGGCATATGAATGCAGGCACATATCTCAGGGCTGCCCAGGCATCAGCAGCCTGTACATACCCATCACCCCCAGGGAGGGATTGCTCATGGCCAAAGATGTTACAACATCTGGTCCCTCACTCACCTCACCACAACAGCCTCTAAAGAGAGCTCAGTTTCTCCTATCAGCTAATAAAGATAATTCATTCTACCCCTCTGTCGCTGGCTACCTGCAAGCACACACACCGGGCTCTGGATGTTACCCACCCCAGCACAAGTGGCCCCAGGGAGCTGAGCTTGCGCCCGCTCTCTGGGCCCTGTCCCACTGGCATGATGCTCTCCTGGTCCCCTCCAGAGCAGAGGTCCCCCTGCCAGAGCAGGTCTCTGCTCCCCACAGCAGAGACCGAGGGGCTCCGAGACAGAATACGCATTGCACCTTTAGATAGCAACAAAATTAAGATGTTAATTATGAAGAGAGAAGCTGCCAGGATTATTAGGGATGTGTCAAGCACATTAGAAACTGTTATTCATGTGGAGAACAGCTTAGCATATGCTTGGAACACTCCCCCCCCCCATCTATTCAAACCCAAGACTCTAATGTATTGAACTGGTTCCTGTCCCCATGCTACCTACCCATGGCAGGCGCATCACAATGAATCCCTACGCTTCCAATTTATTTCCATCTTCCAAAGACACCTTTTTGGCACAGTAAGGGATGGAGATGATGCTAATAATTCCCTCCAGTGTATGGTGATGTCTGGGCTGTGGTTCTGAAAAAGAAAGTTCTACAGATGGGTCCTTCAGCTCAAGTTAGCATCTCCTCACTGCTAGAGACTGTGCCATATTGCAGCTTAATTAATAATAGCCTGCTCTGGAATTTATTCATTAAAGCAACAAAAACAAATGCATAATGCAATGTGGCAGATCCTCAGCAGTTCACACAAACCTCACATGGTAGCAGCCACATTCCTGCTAAAGCAACGAAGAATTTAAATTATGCAAACAATGAGCCTGTTAGTTTAGAACTGAAAACTCAACCGAGGGACATCTACCTTAACAATTCTCACAGAGCTGATTAGGTGGCTTGTGCCTAAGAGAAAGCACACACCAGCCCCTCGCCTGCGCTCACACTTCACGGCATTGAGCTCGTACCGTTTTTCAGGCATTTGCATACTTTCTCAAGCATTTAATTTCCAGTGCCTCTTTCCTGAGACAAGCCTGTTGTAGCTGTCACAAGTTTGTACGCACGTTATCCCACTGTCAATCCGTATGCAGCACCACGCCACTGAACACGCATGAGCTTTGTCTGAGCAAGTGCACCTGTAGTGACAACACGCTCACACGAGTTACGCCAACACCTCTATTTCTAGGTACGATGTCCCAAAAAGTTTGCACTAAAACTGCAAAATAATATGAATTTATTCTTCATGGTGCCTACGGTGGGTTAAGGATGATGATATTCGGATATAGTGAATAGAAGTGCATTATTAGGCAAAATTAAAAACCCCCACCCTGTGCTGGACGAAGGGGCTCAGATGATCAGGGGCACATTCAGGCAACAGAAGTTTATAGGTTTGGAGAACTTGGGACTCCCTGAGCTCCCCGAGACCCAAGAACCTGGCTGGCACCTGCCTGTCAAAACACACAAATATTACAGACCGCAACCTTGAAAAAAAAAAAGCATTCCTGAAGTGAAGCTTTTAAAGACAGGAGATTGGCTCTGACGCACAAAATGCCTGCAAGGTTGGCGAGGTGTCAAACAGTTCCTACGTGACATTACCTTAACTATCCAGCTGCAATCCAGTGCGTGTCTGGTGAATACTAATATGATGCCATCACTGTACAGAGGCACAAAAATTTGCTTCCCCAAAACCCAAGTGAAACTTGAAGCACATCAACCAGAAATGTCAAAGTCATGAATAAAATGAGGGGGAAAAAAAAGAAGGTTATCTTGAGGTAATTGTAGGCTTTTAATGAAAGGAGTCACACTAGACTCAAAGCCATGTCACATCACACAGATATGTAAATAATACTGACAGATTAATGCTGAATCCATAGAAGTCAGACTCACTCCTTCAGAAGCTTTTAACACGCAGCTGTGGGTGAACATTTGGACCAAACCAAAGCATAGACAGATTGCAGCGAGTGGCAGGACTGACCTTGCAGGACACCACTGATCTTCACATCATTTAACCTCTCAGTAAATAAGTCCCTGCTCCCCAGAGCTGGTTGTCAGCAGCAGGAGCTTTCCTGACCACAGGTGGCAGGAGGACCAGCTCCAGGCAGCAATAGCAGGGCACTGCTTCAGGCACAGAGGTAGCAAGAGGAAATCCCTGTCCTTGCCTGGAGTTTATTTAGGATGCTTAATACAATGGAAATTGGGATGGTTTTTTTGTTTTGCGAATGGCTGGGCTCCTTCACTTAAATACATCCTAGGTCACGAGTAACTGTGGAACGCACTAATGTGTTCCCATGTAGGAGTGGCCGTTCTAACCTGGTGCACAGAGAAACCTCTGGAGCAGATGGACAGATAGCTTAATTATGGCTGACAGTGAGACAAAGGTAAAAAACCTTGTACTTTGTAAAACACATTTAAAACTTATGCTTAAAACCCACAAGCGCACTCAAACCCCCAGACTGAACTACGTTTCGCTTCCTTTTGGTGCTCTTCCCATTTTCCTTATACTCTGTCCTCCCAGTTTCTAATGAGAAACTGTCAAATTTGAGTTATAAATGCTAAATACACAACCTTGGGGCTGCATAAAAATCAGAATTTTTTAATCAGGTGCCTCTCTTGCTTGGCAGCCCAAATATAAAAATAAAACATTTATTTTTTCCAACTTCAGCCTTACATCCTTGCTTTCTGCTAACTATTTGCCTGCATTAATTCAGCAGCAAGGTTCTTGGAGAAGAGCTCTGCCCTCAAGCTCTGGTGGTGGCTTTCCATCTATTCCAACAACATACATCAAAATTTTATAAAAGCCGTAAAATATGCCGCAGCCTGGTTTTATCTTCTCACTTTGAACATGCAAATAACTTGACTCCATCTTATCCAAACACTCCCTAACCAGTAAAATGAAAGCCCAGGATAATTTGCTGGCTGGTGCTGGCAGAGGGAAGGGGGAAGGGGCAGGCAGGGGGAGAGGAAAGCTGCTGCTGCGTTTGTGTCCGAGGCACGCGGTGTGAACAGGGCTGCTGCTGGAGGAGCCGCGCTTCTTCCCAGGCGGTTATCACCGGGCACCTCTCATCTTTCTCATTTCTGAGAACACGGAAAAACCTCTGAACACGAGCCCCCGCCGAAGCTTTTCCCTCCCACCCCGTTAAACGGCCGCCGCTCCGAGTTCAAACCCCGCCCGGCAGCACCAGCATCGCTCCGGGACCGCCGGCGACAGCCCAGAGCCGGAGCAGACGGCGGTCGGAAGCGGCACTGCCGCGGCACCGGCTGCCGGAGGGGACGGGGGTGTCCCCGTCCTGTGCACCAGCCACCCCAGACAGGGCAAGCAGCCCTGCGGGGCCCTTTGCCACCCAGCCCCCCGTGAGGTCCCCACCCCAGCACCTTCCCAGGCTGTGCTCCACGGTGGGCACCCGTGGGCAGCCCATGGCCATCTGGAGAGCCCAGACTCAGCTCGATCTGCACACAGAGGTATCCAAGAGTTTGTGTTCCAATTAGAATCGGACTCATTCAGGTTGGAAAAGACCCTCAGGATCGAGTCCAACCATCGACCCTACTCTATAAAGTTCACCCCTAAACCACGTCCCTCATCACATATGAGCAAGCCTTAAACACATCCAGGGATGGAGACTCAACCACCTCCTCGGGCAGCCTATTCCAGTGTCTGGCTACTTTCTGTCATCCTCTCCGAGGACCAGGCCAGGGAAGCACGCGGCGCGAAGGCAGCACACTAGCAGGCCAGAGCACGAGGAAGAGCAGCTCCGGCCGCTCCGTAGGCTTGCGTTTTCCAGAACTGCTTTCACTGACTTTAATTAAGCTCTCCCCAGACTCACCAGCTTGGAGAAATTAAAGCAAGAGAGATCACACCAAAGAACTTGTGCCCCACGAAGCTTTCCCTGTAAGCGTTTACAGCTCGGTAGTTGAATTCGCATACAAACGCTCCACAATTGCACTACGTGAACAGCCACCCTGACCTACTTTCAAGCCAATTTATATGTACTCCATAGATGCTTTAAGTCACTTCATAAACAGAATATTTTTTTTTTTAGTCTTTGTTAGACAAATATAACCTTTATTGACAAAATCAGAAACCCCTCTTGTCCTGCAAAACAGCCTTTCTATGGAGAAATAGCATGCAAGGTTTTCTTCTTGCACTTCTTCTAAACAAGGTGTGATTTCTGTATACTCTGTAGTTGTTGGGTTTTTTTTTGTTAGTTGCACCAGAATCCAGCAGACAGGCTCTGAGCACGGCAGGAGACAGAGCTGCCACAGTGCTCGCCTCCAACACCAGCTCCTCCCAGAGAGCAGGGACCCCCAGAACCCACACCCAGCCCCACGCAGTGCCAGCAGCACGAGGGGTCGCAGCCAAGGGGCTGCTCTGCCCTGCCTTCCCACCCCAGGGCCTCCTCACGTACAGCTCCAAATCACCAGAGCTAGGAGAGCTTTTCTGCTAATATTTAGTATTTTCTTTTCAGTCCTAAATGCCAGAACTTTGGAATAGCACCTGAAGCTCATCTTCTTGCCTTTCCTAATGAAGGGTGCAACCTCATTAGCTGAAGGAGCAGACGACCCTCTACTTTCCCCCACTAAATTAATTCTTCCAAAAACATCCGTGAGCTGTACGTAGAGGAACAGCCAAACTTTGAAAGGGTGATGCACAATGTTTGATTAGTTTAACCTGGCAATGCTGTGCTTCCTCACAGCCGTGGAGAGGGGCATCAGGAGGTTGAAGGGAGGATACGGCCACTCTGGGCAGGCAGAAGCCTGTGTGACAGAGTGGAAAGCAATAAACAGAACCAGGAAAAAAACATTCCAGCAGATTTCCACACGAGAATGACACTACACCAGAGCTCAAACTGCTTGCAAAACTGTATTGTTGTGATTCAGTTACCCCCAAAAAGAAACTTATCCAACACATCAGAGAAACAACTTGAGGGAAATAAACATTCATGGAAAAGCAAAACCCAAAACCTTACAGAGCAAATGCTTCCTTTGAATGGGGGTTTTGTTATTTCCACTTTTATAATTACACAGGCTTCAGTTTCAAGACCAGAGCTGTCTACCAGCACACCCCATGCAGGCTCTGCAAATGCTCTTTCCCAGTCTGTCCTGCTGTCAGCACACATGCAAAAGGAGAGGAAAGAGGAACAACTCATACCTCTGTAATTCAGGTGTCCAAGAGCAGCGGTGGGAGCAGAGGCAAAGCCAAATGAGGCTGCAAGACAAGGAAGTCTGCAGAGCCCAGGCAGGCACTGCCAGAGCCACAGCAGCACCACCCCCCAGAACCAGGCGGGGGGGCTCAGAGTCACCAGCAAGACCCTTCACCAGCACCCCACAGCTCTCCACAAGCTTTGTCAGGGTGAATTAAGAGCTTCCTTTTATGCTTAATTCTGAGACCCTGCCTACAGCAGCTGCAGCTCTTTGACAGCAATTAGATAAGGGTGCCTTGGGTAGCAAGTTAAATTCACTCACACAACACCCCTCCCCTCCCCTCTCCTTCCCACCTCCAGCTTTGATTTTAACAGGTGAGCTTTGCTACAACATTTCAGAAGTTAGAGACTGCTGGTTTTTTACTCTTCTTAAACATTAAGTCAACACAAATTACAGTTCTGTTAGCAAATAAATAAAATACTGAGACATGGAATAATTTTGAAGACTGCAAGAAACCAGCTATCTAGAAACAACTCACACAGAGCAGACGTGCAATATGCTTCACTCCTGGAAGGTTAAGCTTGTCAACTAATTACTCCCTGTAGATACCCCTTGTGGAGGGGTTTGTTGATGCACACATGTGCCCATCCAGAACAACAAAGTGGCGAAGCCAGGAGTGAGCCCAGAGTCCTGCCACCCAGTCCTCTGTGGGATTCATTTTTTGCTCCACTTCACAAGCAATAGCTGTGGGATGATAAGGATTTGCAAAACAAACAGAAAGCTGCACAGTGCTTGTGTTTGGAAGCTCTGAGCATGAAAATCCATTTCAGGGCCTATCTCCCCCCTCGATGAGATAAACCCCTCCTGAGCACGCTGCGTAAATCTCCTGCCAGAAACATAAACAACCCCAAAACTTGTTATTTTCTTGGCACAATTAGCACTTGACCTGAGCACCCCGGCCCTCTGCAGTCTGCATTTGCACGAGTCGTTAACAGAGGATGAAAATGGATGTTGCCTTCCACAAGGTATAAAACTGAGCTGGTTTCACCAACCAGCCTTCCCCAGTGAGTGGGATGCCACAAAGGGATCCCACTTCCGTCCTCTTTTGACCCCTTTTGCAGGCAGCTCATCTCCAGCGGGCAGGGCTTGCTGAGGCTCGGCTCAGCACCGGCCTGAGCTGAGGGTCCTGTGGACCAGCCCCTTCACCCCCTGCTCATCTGCTGGGGGGGAGCAGGGCTGGGGCCGGACACGGGGCAGGATGGAGAGCCCAGCCATCTGCTCAGCCAGGCACACGGTGTGACGACGCTGGCCTTAATTTCAGCCAAAATGAAAAATGCCGTGTCACGAGTAGAAATGCTTCAGCAAAGCTCTACCATTTTCCAGGGAGTGGGGTTTACCTCAGGGCAGGGGATCTCCCCATGGACAGTGGAATCCCATCAACTCCACTTCCTCAGACAGCAAATCTTTCACAGATCAGTATTGTTGGGAAATTCACCACCAGCAGCATTTTTTACTATTTTGCTGAGCGTTCTTCTGCGGGAACATACGCTATGTCACAGATACATATGCTTTAAAAATAATTACAAATAATATTTTTCACTATTTTCCCAACACCCTTCGTAGATGAGCAAAAGCACCACATCCCTTCATTAGTAAGGCACAACACTCCTCCGTGCATCTAAAACTACTCCAAATTGCATCTTCCGTGACCCTGGAGAGACACGTCCTTCACCCATCACTGCCTCACCCACCTCAGTGATAGCAGCAGCAGGAAGAGATCTGAGATGAAGGGCTTGCTCCCATGGCTGGCAGAGCTGCACAGTGGTTATCTCCCTCCCCAGCTGCAGGCAGGACCCGTTTCGTTTCTAACAGACACCACTGCGCTGGGGTTTGTACCAACAAAACACAGCGCGCTTCCTTATGGGGCACTTAAGAGCAAACACCATTACCTTCTGTCCTTATCAAACACGACGTATCATCTGTAGCCCATCAGATGGTCCCGGGCACTCAGAAAGAAAACGGAATGAGAAAATAGTAAATATCAGACGTCTTTTTTCCAAAGGAAGGTGCTGTTCTCCTGGGGAGCTGGCGCCCGGTGAGCACAGACTGTGCCAGCCTCCACAGATGCTCTGCTGCTGGGCTTCCTCTGCCCTCCTCCTCCTCTTCTGAGCAGAGTGAGCCGTGGCACAGCCTGCTGCCAGCCCTCCCGAGCCAGGGCAACTGGAACAGCGAGCGCTTGCCACACCACTGCCCACCAGGTTCTAAAACACGTTTGAATAAGAAGGAGCAGCAGCTGCAGGAGGGTGACCTGAGCCATGGTGAGAGCCCACGGCCAGCATCCAGCCCCACGGACAGCCCCATGGCCACAGCAAGCCCTACTTCAAACAGAAGAGACCCAGGGTTGCTGTTGATGGCTTTACAGTTGTGATCTGGCACCCCAGGGCAGCAAGAAACCTGTGAGTTCCCAGCAGCCCAGTGTGCCAGCTGCTGCTTTTTGCTCCACTCTTGCCTAAGCCCAAAACCCAAAGTCCATCATTTCACCTAGGGATTGACCAAGCAGCATCTGCCTGGGCTGCCGTGACCAGCTCAGACTGGACATTAGGAACAATTTCTTCCCCTTCAGGGCTGTCCAGGGCTGTCCCAGGCTGCCCAGGGCAGGGGTGGAGTCCCCGTGACCCCTGGAGGGGTTTCCAAGCC
>JANIJG010023897.1:50207-69906 GCA_024611175.1 Megaceryle torquata | reverse complement strand
CCTAAATTATTTAGATTGGAAAATTCTGGGAATCTTTTTAATGATCACTCAAGGTAAAAAGTGAGTTCTCCCCTTTTGCGTAACATGGACACATCCCACCGGCACGGAGTAGCCCCTGCTGTCCCATCCAGCTCCCCCGGTGATACCAACACCAAGCCCAGCGTGGCCGCAGCCCAGAGGAGGAGTCACCATCACCTTGTGTTCTCCAAACCCAGGAGGACACTGAGCTCAGCCCCACAGAGGAAACCACATCCCCAGGCCCTCTTCAGCCACGACCTCAACCTTATTCCCTAACCCATTGCTTACAGTCTTAAAACACATGTAAAAACACTATTTCCCTCAGCACATATGCATATTTAAGGACACATTCTGGCACGCTGAGGACTCGCACTGCAAGTAAACTGCTAAATTAAGACTCTTAAAAGCTAATAGCAGAGCTACAGGAAATCCCTAAATCAGAGGAAATCAGCCAGCAGAGCTACACACCACTCCCCAGACAAGTGCCTGTTTCCCTCCCAGTGAAGACAGAGCAATCTGAACTAGACAACTGGCAGCGAGAGGTTCTGGAGATGTGGTGTTATTTTTTGTGTTTATTTGCGTTCTGCAGTTAGGAGAAGCTGAGGGTGCGAACGCAGGAGCATCGGGTGCGCGCGTCAGGGCACGCACCAGGAGCGCGCCGGGGCAGGCGCTGGCACCTGTGTAGCTAAGGGAAGATTCAGCAAAAACTGGATGCAGCAGCTGGTCCCATCGAATCCCACATTCGACACTAAAAACTGCAGAGTGAAGCCAGCTTTGAGTGACAATTTCCAAAGTTTTAAGGCTAAATAGATAATTTATTCCCACACGTGTACGAAAGGCTGTGACATACGTGCCTACGCCCCGCACCGCGCTGACTGCTGCAGGGACCCCGGTGGCCAAGAGGGACTCATTCAAGTCCAGCCCATCCTTTCCAGACTGGCATCTACCTCTGTTTAATTACAAACCAACATACCTTGAGTACCTGAGCTGCCCAGATATATTAGCTTTGGATGACTGTAAGCACCGACTGAATTTAAAGCAGATGGCATTTGAGAAATTTTGTATCGTTTTCATCTTGATTTACTCCAGATAAAGTTCTTACATAACTTTGACATTTAGTGGCTTAATCTAGGGAGAAATTTCCCATTCCTTATCCTGTACTCTCTTTTTTTTTCTTTCTTTCTTTTTTAAGATCTGAAGTTAAATGTTGATCATGTCACTGTTGAAGTAGATTAACTCTTCTAGTCAGCAGGGAAGGGTAATCAATGGAGCATGATGTGAGTGGTCTGATAATCATACTCCAGCTCAGACCCACTTCTGAGGCAGCAAAGCCCCTGCAGGAGGGGAGGCCGTGGCCATTCTGGTTGAATGCGTGGCCATTATCACAGAGCCAAGGACGAGCCCGGAGAGGCTGGGGACTGGCAGGGAAAGTGATTTTAGCTCAGCAATGGAACCAAGTGTTTGGCCATCTCTGAAAGGCCTTTCATCTCCTAGGAGACCAGGGATCTGGACCAGCCACCCACCCTCCGCAGGCTTGGATTAATCATGGGGGTTGCTTGCTCAGCTTGGGCTTTCATGGGCTATTTGGCCTTTTATTTACCTACCCCCCTGCTGTAGTGCCTTCCATAATTGTCCACGCGAGGGACATTGAGTCTCGAGGGGCAGCTAGAGCAGTGGTGCCACCGAGCCAAACAGCATCTGCTTGTGCTTGCTCTGGTCCAGAAATGATACCAAACTAATTGGCTGATGATGCAATCCAGGCCATTTCCTACAAAACAGAAATCTAGTGAGAGTTGATTGTGAGATTGGATGCCTTATGGTGTCCCTGTGTAGCTTCTGGGTCAGAGTCTTCTCAGATACAGGCAGCTATAGGCGTGGGCAGACTGCTCTGCATGACCTCACCAACCACGGCTGCAGCCACACTGAGCTCAGACCGATTTTTGTTTATGAGGAAAAACTGTAAAAGAACTTATAAAAAAAAGCTCAGGCTAAGAGTGAAGCAATAAGTGATATTTCTTGAGACACTGTTCAAATCAAGTGTGCAAACACACGAATCTCAGGGCAACATCCACAGAAGCCTCACTGCTGGCCTATGGCAGTGCCAGCAGAGCCCAGCCAGCAGCCCCAGGGGGACTTTGTGGAAGAGTCAGCACAGCCCTTGGTAAGGTGACTGTTATAGGAAACAAAACACCCACCATAATTATCCCTGAATCTCCTTAATTCAGTCTCTACCAATCCTGCACCTCTCCAGCTCCTTGCTTTAGACAATACAAATGGCAAAACTCAGCATCATTAGGGTCAGGATTTTACCCTTAATTGCCTCAAGCAGGAGGCTGATATCATCAGGGTCTTTACAGGGTCAGTAGAGAGGGAGCAGATGCCTAATTTAGGTGATCTAAGTCACCCCAAGTGTCACAGTTTAGGGTTAGGGCAGCCCTCTAGTTTTTCCACATGTGACCTGATACTAAACACTCTGCTTACCCAGAATCCATGATGCAAAGATTTTATTCTTTGCACCATGCAGAACATCGACGGGAGGGCTCAGACAATTAGCATCCTAACTTGGTTACACCACTGAGCTTTAAGTAGCCATCTACTTTAACCTCACCAGCTTCCTAACACAGACTCCTCCACGGTGTGGAACTTCTGCTTTGGTTATACCATCTCTTCCCAGGGACAGTTTCCTTCTTTTGAAAGGACAAAGTCACCAAAGAGGAGAAAATCTGGATAAAATCTTCCCGGATTTTGAAGTGGGACACATTTCCACCCAGAACAATTTTTATTTAATAATTGCTCTAGTTAAGCTAAGCTTAGCAAAGTACTTTCTCTAAAAATTGACAAAAGCAGTAGAAAGACAAAAGCAAAGACAAATCATGGGATTATGCACGAGGTGAGGAAATGGGACACAGACAAGTATTCGGCTGGTAAAATTGTACTGAGCCTTGTGGGATCTTGAGCCTTCTGACTTGATCAAAAAGACTGAATCCTGATGAACCCAGTTATAAAGTATCAGAAATGAAAGCTTAATGCTGTGCTTAATTTTGACATTTTTATCTTGGCAATCTTCCCACGTACATTGCACAGCCAGAGCCAAGAGCCTCTGAAAAGTTGTGAATCTCCATTAGACCTCTGTCAACGAATCTAGATGGAGAAGTCTCTCAAATCATTAGAGGAAAGGAAAGAAAAATGAGTTAGAGGTATTTAAGTACTTCTCTGCAGTAGGATAATTCCTCTCTTTCTCTCTGCAGATACGTGACAGGTTGTTTGTTGCCTCCTTGATGATTTTTAACTAAAAAGAAGCCTCTCTAAATCACTTCTTCCCATCTGTAGGCTGTGAATTCCACGTTACCTTGCCTACTTGCAATTGTTAAAATAAGTAGCAAGGCCCAGCTTTGTCTGGGTAGGTGCAGGCAGGACAACCCACCCCCCACAGACACCTCCCCGCAGCCGCTCGCCTGTGCGGACGTGAAGGGCTGTTGCTATGAACAGGCTGACGTACCTGGGACACCGGCCACCAGCCAACGTTTGTCCTCTGAGAACCGCGCCGCTGACAAACTTCTGCAGGTCTCAGAACTGAAAGAGATGAAAAACATCCTTTCAAAACAGAGTGAACATTTGCAGAAGGTTTTTCCCCTACAGCTCCCATTTTTCATTCAAAAATGTATTTTACATTTTTTACCCTTCCCCATTACCCAAAATAATCAATAAATACCTGAGCCAATCTGCACGCCCGTCAGAAATCAGAGCTGCAGGCATCCGTCACGTTACAGAGGATGTCAAGCCTCGAGCTGTTTGCTAGAACAGTCTCCTGCATGTGGGCAGCTTTGTGGCAGTGCCTGCTGGAGCGGGGACCCGGCACAGTCAAGGCCTCCAAGCAAATCCGCCGGCGGTGCCAGCCCGCGTCCACGGAGCACAACGGAACCAGCAAACTGGGAATTTTCATCGCTCTCCAACCAGCTTTTAATTTCTAATGTATTATCCTGTGAATTTTGTCTAGCATATTACAAGAGACTGCTGAGACAATTAGATCTTATGCAAACTACTCAGTGAACCATTTATTCAACTAATTCTAACCCCTTTTCCTTTTTTAATTACCCACTAATAGAATTTGATTGCTACGGGTGCGTGTGGATCATTCTTTTTAGTGAACATTTCATGAGATTTCTTCTCAGGTGAGTTGTTCACAGACAACACACCTTAGCTGTAAATTATTTGTGGCATGTGGCCGCTCAAAATATCACCTCAGTGTATTTCTATTCCAGGAGTGGAGAGATGTTACAAAAGCATGACAGCTGTGCTTGAAAGCACTGGAAAGAAAATGTAATTCAAATGCAAAAAAAAACCCCCAAAACACCACCACCAACAACAAAATCATATGCCAGAAAACAAATGCATGTTTTCTATTTGATTGAATAACTGTGAATGCATTTTAAACAATATGCATCCATCTCTACTGCTAAATGCTTTGTCCTGCAATAGTATGTTATACAGAATCAAAGTAAATTCTTTTCAGAAACAATTTCCTGCCCGTTTGCAATACACATCTCGTGGTCACCTGGGCAGCTGTGGCAGGTGGACGTGTCACTGGCTGTTAGCACCGCGGAAAAGCGCCTGACATTTCTGCTAACACGGGAACCTCTGGAACTGCTGTTTGCAGGTTGCAGATCACTCGCAGTAAACTGCCAAGTGCCACGTGGGGTCTGGGTCCTCGGCCCCCCTTGTCCAACGATCTCATTTTGCAGCAGCAGACCCACGCGATACTCCAGGCTGGCTCCGGGCTAGGGCAGCAATTCCAAACCACGGCGTGAACCCGCAAGCTGCACAGGGGCTCCCTGGGCTAAGCTGAACACGTGGCTTGGCAGCAGACGTAGCCAAAATGCTCTTCTTTTCATGGACTCGTAGCATCGTTTGGGTTGGAAAAGACCTTTGAGGTCATTGAGTCCAACTGTTCACCCAGCTCCGCCAGCTCTGCTATGTCATCAGTTGTGAGCTAGGATATATTTTATACTCTGCTCTATACGAAAATATCTTTTATAGGCAGATGAGAAGTAATTAGAAGATAGAATAGATTGATATTGAGGTAACAGAAGGCTCTCATTATCCCAAGAAATATGAAGTTGGTGAGTTAAACACCTTCTGTCCTCCCAGTGTTTGGGCTTCAGCATCTACTTTTACTGTGCTCCTGGGTCTGAGCTGTGGAGAGGGCACAGAGCAAGGCTCACAAGTGCAGCATGTTTGCTCCAGATGACTGGAAAATAAATAATTTTAAAGATAAATAAAAAAAAATTAATAAATTCAGGGCTCAATAAAACAAGAGCACCAGCAGCTGCTGCTTGCTGAGGCAGGACGTCCTCACCTTCTGCACAGAAAAGGTGCACAGGGCACAGCTGTAAGCATCTGCCTGGGCATTTGCACAAGCACGCTGTGGCACTTATATTTAAATATTTTAGTTATTTTGTTTTAAGTAACGTCATGATTATCACCAAAAGGAGTTTAGGAAAAAAAAAAAAGAGTAAATTGATATCTATGTTAAAAAGATCTCCTCTTTCCTCGAGACACCCTAGCAGCTGTGCTTTGGGGCAGAGAATTGAAACATTAGGCTCCGTGAAACTAGTTATGAGCTATTAGTTATTGGTTAATGGGCTAAATTAGTCTCCGTGAAAAATTACCCCCATTTGACTCTATCATAAGCCTTTGGCCACATAATCATGCTTCGAGGAGATAGAGATCTATTAATTAATACTTGTTACTGTTGCCTGGGGCGGCATTAATTTTGCCCGAGCTCAGGCAGTTGGTTTTCCAGTGTAATTATTCCCGATGGAATACTCGCAGCACATCCCTGCCCAGGGGCTCAGAGTCCCCAGCAGATTTTCTGCCCTCACCCAATAGCTGTTAATGGCCAGTTTGGGTCTTTTAGGGCCATGCCCTTCATTGTTCCCTCAGCCCCACTGCACTTGGGTGGGTGACCTAAAAAACAATGAAGTGTCTTTTGAAGATAAAGACTGTAACTGCCACCAGTGAAAGCTGCTGGGGAAGAAAGAGAGTGGATCCTAAGGCTTGGCAATAAAAAGCATCTTTAGAAGTTCATGGATATTTTCAGGGAAAAAAGATGACTGTTAGTGCTAAGCACCGAGCTAAACAGCTATGCTGCATTTAAAAGGATGATGCTCTATTTATTCTAGGGATTTTTTTAATTATAAAATCAATGAAGTGTTAATGATTTTAAGCATTACTTCAGCTCACTGGGAGTTCCAAAGCAACTTTTTTTAGTCTATGGCATAAATACATAAGTTGCTCAGTTTGACCAATTTGTCAAGACAATTTCCATTAGTAAACATGAATAGTTAATGAAAGGGAAAACTGGCATGAACAACTTCACTTAAGCGACTAATGACTTACTGGAAAACAAGAAAGACACATTAATACGCCACTTCTTTAAGTATTTGCAGAGCTTAACAACCCAAACATTTCAGTAAAAAACTCCCTTTACTCTTTATGTGTGTATCTGCATTGTTATTGCATATAGATGTCAGCAAATCAGCTCAAGAATAAACAGTTTTGTGGTTCAAACTAATCACTGCATCTTGTTTACATGTGGCCTTCGCGGGAAGATCTAAAAGCATCTTCACCTTTCATTGCTAAATTAGCTAATCTCTTTGTTTAAAGACAAATACAAAGAGCTTATGACTATAAAACACTTGATGTTAATTTACACAGGAAAGAGAGTTACAGCAGAGTACTGAAAATCCAACTTTAGAACCAGAAGTTGCTCCAGAAGATCTGAAACAACAAGCTACTGAGAGCAGCTAGCAGATAACGGGCTCTCTGCTCTTCAGCCATCCTCTGGTGCAACATTCCCCTAGAAAATGACATCAAAATCAGCCTTACTAAAAACACCTCAGGGCGTTTCAGAGAAAAACAGCAGCAGAAACAGAAATGTGGGCACTGAAGCAAGACTGATGACAGAGCCCTTTATACAAGGAGAGGAGCAGGGAATGCTGTCGGACTTTCTGCACCACGTTGCTGTTTATTTTCAGCCATGAACTTAGCTGAGACCACACCAACGGTGCTTTGACTTTCCCCCCTACGCCTTCTCCCATTGCCAGGCACCTGGGTGGGCCGTGCTGCAGCCAGTCCCACTTTCCTGCAGCCCACAGGCTTCCCTGCCCACGACTCTGAGCGGCAGAGGTTTGTTCTCATGCAAAGTGTAAGAGCCAGGATCAAAACCTCTGGTGCTACGGAACCTGCTGACACTCTGCCTCTCCTCAGCGAGGTCTGTGGGGTTTGGCTTTAGGGGATCTTTGGTCTCTGACTGCAGCACAGGCAGCGCCCACCCCAAGAGAGCCGAGCCCATCTGTCTGCATGGCATGTGTAAAAAGTCACGGTTCTGATGAACACAACTCTACCCAGAGGAGAAGGAAGTCAGCGTTTCTCCAGCAGCAGCTCCCTTCCCAACTGACCTCCCTTTGCCACAAATCTCTTTTGACAGGCGCTCACAATTACTAAAGTGAAAAGCTGTTTCCTTTAGTCACTATCCCCGTAAAATATACTGACTCTCTTAATTACATGCTTAGTTTTTTTCCGAAGGCTCTACCCATGCATGTAGGCAATAACTCAAGCTCAGAGGCAGGGGACCATGTAATAGAGCAAGAGCAGCACAGCCAGCTGGAAAACAAGCCAACCAGGAGCCCGCAGGACCTGGGGGATGCTGGTGGGAGCTGGGCATCAGCTCCCCCAGGGACATCTCACAGGGAGCTGTTGCCACCCTGCCACTGGAGCCGCTGATCCATATTTCAGAGGCTTGATGTAGGAGACCATGCCCAGTGGCAGACATCATGTATTAAATACGGGCACAAAGGCTCACAAAATCAAGGGATTCCCAGTCCCACGTGTGCTTTCACTGGGCTCTTCCCCAGTGTTATCAGCAGCAAAGACAGTAGGACCAGGAGTAGCCAATGGAGCAGGACCCTATGGTCCCCATGACACACCAGAAGGATTATCAAAACTGTCTCAGTTCTCCCTTCAAAATACAGAAAAAGCAAAGCAAACCCATTCTCTTGTTCCTTTTAACTTCAATAAAATGATAAGAAAAAGTGGTCTGAAGGCAAATACCTGCAAAGTGCCTTCAACTCATCCTCTCCAGCAGCACCTCCACACCTGTCTGCCAGAGAGTGAAAAATTAATTCAGTGACTCTTACAGCCTCATCTGCTGAATCTGTGTGTCCTTGGCTCCACAGGTGGTGGTGAAACTGGTACAGACCCAGACACCTTCCCCACCAATATCAGGGAACACCCGAGGACAGCAGCTTTACTGGAAAGCTGAAGGTGATCTGAATGTTATTGACAAGAAAGGCACCAATCGATCTATTTTATATCAGAAGGAAGAGATACTTGTGACTAGCCAGAGCTCACTGAAGATGAAACATTTGTATTTGTTTAAAGAAATGCCCAAGTGAACTGAAAATCTTAATAAATAATCTCTTTTGAGAATTTTTGTGCAGCAATTCAAGAACATCAAAAGCATGCTAGCCAACCCAATTTTATGTGAATTTGATATGGATTTACTCATGGCAGAGTTTGTTTGAAGTCCGCAACAAGACACCTTTCCACTCCTTCACCCCAAAGCATCCTTCTTCCATATTGCAAGGTAGATTAGGAAAGGAAAAAAAAAAAAAAATAAATAAAAATGAAAGAGCAAAAAAAAACCCCAAACCAAATAAGAAAAACTAAGCAGCTATTAAAAAGTATTCCTTTGAAAATCATAAAGTAAAAGATGACTTATTTTCCATATACTGCCTATAATCTACCCAAGCCATTTATAATCTCTGGTGATAATACCTAATTACAATAATCATCAGGAAACAGAAAATGCATAAAGCATTTTAAATCTCTGTGTAGGAACTGAAACGCTGTCTTTGGAACAAAGCATTAGCTGGGACTGCCTCTGATGCCAGGAGCCAGGGACAAACTAAAGAGCAAAGGACAAGACAGCCTGCGCAATAGCAGAGCTGTAAACTTTGATGGTCTTTCTGAAGAACTTTTGAAGGATGGCAGAGCTGCTTTGGGTGTTTTCCCAGCCTTTAAAGAGGAGATTCTCAGTGAACACACTCTTTTAAAAGTGTCTTGCTGAAAACCTTTCCAATTCCTAACACTCAGGCTTGAGTATCCTTTCCTGCAGTGCCTCAGCCCTAGTAATTAGCTCTGCACCAGCAGTGGCAAGATGAGCCCTCAGTTTTCCTAACGGGGAGAGGCACCTCCTCTCCATCAGCACCTGCCTCATCCGCTGGAGACCCTGCCAAAATCGGGGGAACGCGGACACACGGACAATGCTCCTCAGGTGAATGTCAAGAGCTTTTTCCCATGTTATTTCACTCAGACCCATGTCCGTGCTGCCTAGAGATCTGGAAATCTTCTGTAGTATTTCTCCCTTACCGGCCAATGCTCAGCATGGAAAGGGTTTATCTCTACATACACTGTGCTAATGAGATCGACTCAAACCTTTTACCCTCCTGAAGGCAGAGCTTGGAGCAGGGCGAAAGCACACACAGATATCCACGTATTTACAGGGAAAAAAAACCCAAAAGCTTTTCTTCTGCTGCCAATGCAACTTCAGAGTCTTCCTGCCACTCTCCTCTCACTGCTTAAATTAGTTTGAGAATTGCTGGGGAGGGACCAAGGAAAGAAACAGAAGCAGTTTCCCTGGAGCACAGAATCACCTCGTCTGGTTGATTCACCAAAATCATCAATCTTTTGGGAGAAATCTGGGTCCATTTAGGATCATCTTGGGGTGAGTGAGCCTGCCAAGGTGTGCGGCAGCCATGTGTCCCCTGGGTAAGGAGGGCTTGCTGTTGGACCCAGGTTCTCCAGAGAGTGAACTTGGTCCTCATTGTAAACCTCCATCTAGAAGTCAATAAAAATCAAAACAAAACCCTTCCTGCAAGCCAATACTGTTCAGTGAGGCCAGGAAATCACTTAGAGCAGACTCCCTGAATTTCACTATGGTTTGCTCTGGATTTTTTTTCTGCTGAGAGATAAATATAAAATAATGCATCGGGCAAGTCACCAGAAGATGACACTCCGTGTCCAGTAGCGTTTGGCTGTTTTCAGCAGCTGGAAGATGCTCTCGTTCACATCTGCAGCCGCTCCAGCAGCAGCCCAGCAGTGCCGCTCCTCACACAGAGGAAGAGCTCTCACCAGAAGAAACTCGTTGACTCCAGGTCTTGAGTAGCTATTTGCTGTTGGATGATGTTAACACTCTTCCTGGAGTTGTTTGGTTGTTTCACCAAACAGCAGGAAATTTGCAACATCAAATTGTTCTTTTGTTGGAGACTCAGGACAACTCCAGGGGTATTTCTTGTGTTTCCTTTCATGCCACCCATCGCATCCCTTGGACACACAAGACACCTCACGGCCACTTGCTTCATTTCAGGCTTTGTGTCAGGGCAGTGGAGCAGGGATGATGCCGGGACAGGGACGCTGCTGGACTGACGCTTTGCCAGCCCCCAGAGCTGGGCGTCAAATGGTGCCCATTGGATGGCACGTCCCCACTGATCCAGCTGGTGCTGTGCCTGTAAACCCCAAAATACCCAGAAAGAACATGCTGACACTAACCCAGACCCTGTGTATTTTAGCCTAATCACCAGAAGTACCGTGTGGAAATGCTACTTAAGTGAACTCCAAATAGATTCAACCCTTTTTTTATTGACCCTTGTTAGTGGGAACTAGGGATCTATTTTTGATCTGCAGCCTAGAGAAAGATCAGTTCATCCCACACGGAAAGAGAGGGGAGGGTAAAAATAATTTCCATTTCTTTGCCCTGGGCAGAAGCTTCAGTGAGATGTAACAGAACAGCTGAGGCAGTCCTCCTCCTCCTCCTCGGCACCATTCTGCCTGTGACACTGGAGGGAACTCAACAGCCTGAGCCCCTCAGCCAGCAGCAACCTCCACCTCTCCGGTGCACCCTAGAGAAGCCCCACAGATCCACCCCCAGCCCTGGCCCTGCAGACCAATGTCCCAGTTGTAACAGCAGCTTTTTGCTCTCAGTGTTTCACCAAAGGACTGCAAAGCATCAGTCAAATCCAAATGAACTTTAACTTTGCTTCTCTGAGAATCCAGGAACAAGCATGTTTTACAAGTGCTAGAAATAAAGAGAAACTTCATGGCTCTCCCGAGACCACCTCCTCGTGCATCTGAGGACCTTATGCAGAACCACCAGCCCTCATCAACTGCACTGTCCACAGTTAACCCACAGTGTTTAAAGCTTCCACAGTTCACCCACGGTGTTTAAAGCTTCCACAGTTAACCCACAGTGTTTAAAACTTCCACAGTTAACCCACAGTGTTCAAATCTTGGACCAAACTGGAAGGACGCAACTTCTCTTGGTTGACAAACCCCATTGCAGAGTATTTTTTAATATCAATTCTCACCTCCTTCATAGCAAGATGGTTACGAGAGAAATGGAAGAAAGGAAAAAAGCAGAGGAAAAAAAAAAAAAAAGTCTCTTCTGAACTGCACTCAACAGACCAAGACTGCATCCCAGTCCTGTCTCCGCAGCAGAGTACCTTCCCTGGCAGATATCATACAGTTTTCATAAACTCAGGTCATTGAATTCTTACTAGAAAGCTCTTCTGGTAAGAAAAAAAAAAAAAAAAAAGGAGTGTGATGTGGACAGGACACTTCGGTCACCAACGGTGTGTAGGGCCAGCACAACGAGGAGCAAAAGCAGGGCTTTGTTCGGCAGCCAGCTGCGGGGTGGATGTGTAAAGCAGAGATAACACAACATCTCATGTAAGACATGGAAACTGTATTTACAGTTTCAGAGAACAGAGAGCAGGGCGAGCGCCTGTGTGACCACCACTCCCACTGCTGCAACGAACCCCTTCTGCAGATGACTGATGGAGGCAACTGGAGCTGATACTTCCACTGGGTTTTTTTATTAAGAAAATGATCATTCTCTTGGGAATCATGCAAGGAAAGACATTTTAGTTTGGAGAACTGATAAGCAGTGCTTGTTTTCTGCAAGGCATCGACAGCCTCACTCAGTGTTTTTGTAAGCTGGCGCGCATGGATGGGCACCCGTGAATCACCGTGCCGACAGCACCTAGTTAGCAGTCACCTTGTGCCGTGCCTCCCACGGCAGTCATTTGTGCAGCTGAGATATTAAAAAAGCATCTTTCCTGGACCTGCTTACCATGAATGCCCTGCAGACAGCTGAATTAGTGGAAATGCAGGCGGCTGTTGTCATACCGTAAGCAGCCCGGGCTGGAGCTGCCTGCCTGCATTTCCCCAGCGAGCTCTTTACATCTCTCTGAGCCGATCGATTTGCAGTCAGCTTTCTGAGGGATGAGTTCAGATTCCCCAGGCGCAGGCATGTGGAAAGCGTGCGCGAGTTAATTCACTAAACTGCACCCTGATCCTTCCCCAGCCTCTGCAGGAAATGCACGATGGAGACCAGGGCGACCTTGTCCTTCGTGCTAAAGTTGTTTTTAAAGAGGTGCCCTACCTACAAATTCAGATTTGTGAGCGACTGCTGGGTGCCAAGAACAGCAGTTACCCTGAAACCAGGGGAGGTGGAAACAAAATAAAAGGAAATGAGGATGCAGATGGAGGAGAACTGGGGCATCCTGAGAGGAGAAGGAAGAAAGAAAATAAATCAGTAGGAAATAGGACTAACAATTTTAGAATTCTCTACCCAACTCTACCCAAACTTTTATTTAGAGTTATTTATCTAATTCTTCCATCATGTTTTCCCCCAACTCCTTTCCCCCTAAAATCAACAGAAATAGCTACAGCCTTACAACAAAATGTCATTTTCTCAGTACATTCTTTTTCTGGAGCAATCATTCACAGATATGATATAAGCAGGGTGCCTGGACAACAGCTTTCCAGTGCAGGGACTTTATTTGGAAGTGTATAAAGCCCTAAGAACTAATAAAATATTCCAGACTTCCCAAGGCAAAGCGTGCACAAGATAAGAAGGGTCACCCCCGAATGGATTATAAATACACACCGTGCATCAAGTCTCTCCGAATTCCCTCCCCTCACCCCACCCACTTTTTAACACAAAATAAGAAAATACAGAAATATCTCTGAGCCTACTGGGAAGCTGAAGGTGGCACTGGAGGAGCTGCAGAGCGCTGCTCCCCCCACGGCTTCGCCCGCTGCCGCGCAGGTCAGAGCAGAGATGCTCCTTTCCCGCGGAGAGCTGGGCAGGCGGGAAGCCAGAGCAGATGCCAAGAGGAGCAGGGGCAGATGAGAACAAGCCTTGCGAGATGCAAAGCAGGACCATAATAAAACTATCACCAGAAAACAGATGCTGGAAAATTCTAATGCCACTTCAGCGCAGCAACAGGCAGATCCAAATGCGCACCGGTACGGGAAGGACGCGGGTGGCCCTGCAGGGCAGGCAGGGAAACAGGCTGGAATTCATTGCACATCGATACCCACACAAACACTTCAATTTAATGTGCACAAGTAAAGCTTTCATTTCCATTAATTTGCACGATAAACATCTTCACTAATTATACACTGTGCTTACACTAATCACCTGCCTGAAGTCATCAGATTTTATGTGGGGTTTCTGTCAGATCTCATAAACCAAATAGGGCTGGATCAGCTGCTTGGATGAAAAGCCTCCTTACGATACACCCTGGTGCTAAATAAGGTAATTGGTTGCAATTCTTCCTTCTAAATGGGCAGAACAGCAGCTAATTCTCAGTGGCACCTGCCTCCGGTACTGCCTGCTCGTTGGCTTCACAGACCCTACAATAAGGCTATTGAGTCTTCCTCGATGATTTTTCCATCAGGATGCTCATTTTTGCCTCCTACCAAAATTCCATGCTGGCTTCATCCATCCTACCTACTACATTCCTGCCCCAAGATGCTTTCTTGTTCAGAAATAGCCCATTTCGGAAGCAGATGGGCTGGTCTGTGCTTTTGACACGTGTTGGAGAGAGAATTAATGCAAAAAACACTGAGCTAAAGTGCCTTGATAATGACTCCGGGTTATTGTGTACAGTCACCAACAAGACCACCACCAAAGAGGGATTCCTGTGCAAACCAGAGTACGCAGCAGGATCTTTTCCCACCTTTACCCTCTCTTCCCCCAGTACCCTGGCAGCACACCCAGGGTCCAAGAGGTGTGTAGGAACATGGGCAATGTCCCAGGAAGCCTCACCAGCAGGCCATCAAAACTGCTCTCTGCCCACCACCCCTCCTGCTTTGCTCACCAATGCTGTGAGCAGCACTCCCATGAGAGTGACTGACCTACAGGGCATGGTCCCTCCAGCCCTGCTGCAGCAGCCAGGCTGGGCCAGTTTGGCCCTACAGCACCTCGGACACAGGTGTGTCCATCCATTTGTCCTTCTGAAGACAGGGAATGGGGCTTCAGGTGGAGCCATGGGCATCCTCAGGTTTGTCTTGGCCAGCCCTCCTCTTCAGAAAGGTGCTGAGCACTGGGACTCCCCCAGCAGCCCACTCAGAGGGCTGCTCAGCAGGGTTTCTATGAATTCCTGTTTCATTTGTAGACAGACTAGAGAAGGGAAACCAAAATAAAGAAAAAGGCAACCACCAAACTTGACAAAATCAACGGACTTTGTCCCGCTATTTTATTTTGGTACGCTCAGAGAAAATCTATAGCATCCTGCCAGATCCACACACGGAGCTGCAGCACATCCCCAGCCCCACGTCCACACGTGGCATGCCCAGTATCTAACGTGAAGACAGGCCCCCTAAGCCCCAGCACCCTCCTCCTCCTGCCACTCTCCCCAGTTGCCCTGAAGAAATCGTTTATTTCAAGATGATTAACTCTCTGCCATGGCAGCAGCCCCCTACGATTCTGAATGCGCTCTGCAAATGTTTCTTTATTAATGAAATTAAACATCAGAGACACACGCTGTCAGCACAGATTGATGCACTAAGCTCTTCTTTAGCCCGGGTCTGATAAATCGCGTGCAACACTTACAACAAGATTTGCAAGGGGTTATTAAATAGCCTGGCTACTTTTCACTTCCCAGGCTCTGATCCAATGAGGTTGAAACTAGTATCTCATTATAATTGATTAGAACCACTGAACCATTTCATGATGAATTAATTTCATACTTAAATATAGATAAAAACAACCAGACTGGAATGACCTCTAGCCATAAATATTATAATAATAAAAGAACAAAATCAAAATTACTCTGGAAACGTGGAATAAACATTTTTATCATTGATTATCACCTATAGTGATAGTGGCTTCAGCAACCTCACACACCTAAAAATTTAACATGAAATAGTTTTGAAAAGGATGCAGAAAGCAGCAATTCCATGTTTAGTTTTACTGGTCTGGAGGAGTTTGGTGTCATTTGTAATAGCCAGTCTCCTCTGTTCTCTGCTGTACCCTCTCCTTGAGAAGGTATACAAAATACAAAAAGTGTATTTTATTTTAAAAATTTTGTTGTTGAAACTTTTTCTCCTGATTAAAATATCTTCTCTTTTCTTGGGGGAAGGGAATAACATTTTTTCTACTTCTTATGAAAATAAATCAAAGCAGAGCGGCAAAATGCATTTGTTCTGGAGTTTCTAAAATGGACTTTAACAAATGGCCTGTAAAACTCTCACAGTATGCTGCAGAATCAGCATCTAGAGATGGAATTTGGTTTTTCAATGCTGACCACCTGTGACGATCGGCCCAGCAGCAGCCAGAGCAGTTATCTTTGTTTTCAGAGCAAGTCATTTGTCACCAGACCCCAGAAGAAGGGAAAACAGGCTCTAATATCTAGGCAATAAATTAATCTTTTTAGTTTGTTACAAAGCTCCTTTGCCTGGCCCAAAACATTCAGTTGAAGATCCCTCCTACACGAACCCTTCGGTGCATATCGTTCGTGTTCTTGCCTGGATTTGGGAGATTTTATGTATTCTAAACATTTCAGAAAGTTGCATTACAAGGAATCACAGCGCGAGGCCAGGTCCCTTAGGCGTCTGCGCTGGCATTGCAGGTTCAGAAAGAAAAATGAGGCAGAGACTGTCAGCCTGTTGCTCAAACACCCTCCTTGAGGGCTCCCATGCTCATCCCTGGACGTGTTCAGGATGGCTTCCCTTTGGACAGTGATGGTTCACTGAGGGCATGACTCCCCAGAAACACTCATCAGAGGGAAAAAGGTTCAGAGACCGAGATCTGGACGTTCCTACGCTCCCCCGCGGGACCTGCGAAGCGGCTCTGCATTCCTGGCCAGCACTGGGAGACATTGTCGAGGAGCTGACCTCTGTGCCCCGTTACAAAAAGGCTCAACCATCACCAAACACAAGACCTGCGGCAAGCTGCGGAGGAGCACAGCCTGAGCAAGTCCTGGGGAGGGAGAAGAGGGCAGGGAACCATGGAGGCAGAAGGCACCTCTGGGGCACTCTTAAATGAGTACAACCCAGTATGGAAATAGACCTTCAGCATTTGCTCCAGGGTTTGCCTGCAAAAGCAGGGCTCCCGTCTTTGTCTGATGGCAAGCTGCTTCCCAAAGCCAGTATAATCCTCACAAGCCTCCAAACCCCAAATCTCAGCTCGCAGGAGACATCACGCAGCCTGAGCATGTCTAAACACAGTCCAAGGCCTAAATGTGATTTGCCACCTCTTTGAGACAGAGCTTCCTACAGAGACCCATTTTCTTACGATTTACCTTCCCCCAGAACTCAACAAGCTCCAGGGGGTTGGTTAAACACACTTGTCCTTTTTAAGATGATGTCAGGCTTTCCACAGAGGATGAGCTGTAGGACTCCTCGCTGGCCCGTCCCTGCTGTGGACATACTTTGGCAGCAGGTGCAAATGCCTTTGAGGCTCCACCTAAAGCCATCTGGTGGGACCCAGAGACCAGGTCTCCACCTCATCAGAGGTGATACTACACACCAAGACAGCAAGCACCAGCGACACCATCCCTGGAGCAAGGTCAGGGTGCTCAGCACCCACTCGCCTCTGCTCTCCACCAGCCCACTCACCAGATCCTTTCTCCCCAGCCTGGAGCTGCCCCTTCACAAAGGGCTGGGGTGCATGGGCAGAACGGGCAGGGGTGTTTAACACCCAGACCAGCTGCCTCCACAGACCAAGCACCTCCATCAGCCCATGTGGCTCAGAGAAGGTGGGTGCGCCCTGGGAGGGTGTCCCTGCCCCCAGGTTTAGTAGGGTTTCAGAGTCACATGCTTCTTCTAAAAAGCCCAACTTCATCGTCTGTGAGTTCATTATTGTCTCCTTGGAAATTTATCTGCCTAATTTTCAACGACATCCAGGAGAAGTTCTGCAAAGAATGATTTTTTCCTTCTTACTGCACATAAATACAGCACGCAACTCCCCTCCTGGATGGATCTGTCCAGACTAATAACCCAAGTTAATTGCAAGACTGCACATCACTCCAGATCTCCTTCCAAAAAGCCTTTACAGCACAGCACTACAGTCAGAAGTCTCTGTCACCTGCAGCCACTGGCTGGGAGCTGAAGGCACCCAAGGGCCAGGATAGACCCTCAGCTGCACAGACCACGGCAGTCAGGGCATCTTGGACACCTACAACAGCTGAGGAGGAGCAAAGGAGTTCCTTCCCATCTCTGGAAGAAACAAGAGTCGCTCCTCAGGAGCTTGATTAACGGCTGACAGGAGGCACGCCATGGCCAGGGGCGAAAGGGAGGCTGCTAAAATTGTGACAAGACAAATACCACTGATGGGTTTCAGCTGCAGGTCCATATCCATCTAGAACATATGGTATGGAGGTGTATGAACAAGACCACGCTATTCTCTGCGGATCACTGTCGTAGAAAGCCTTTTGCTTACGCACGCACAGGAAAGGAAACAAACAGCTCTGGTGAGGATGGGGCAGCCAGTGCCACCCCCAGGAAGGCACCAGTGAATTCCTCCACCCCACATCCACGTCCCTCTGCAGCCGTCTGGAGATCCTCAGCCCTGGCCACGAGGGGAAACTGCAGCAGGGTCAGACCCCAGCACCAGCAGCAGGGTGGGAAATGCCTTGAGGTGGAGAGCTGCTCCCTCCCCCAGTGTTGGAATTGTCTGAACTGGAAGAATCCGGGCTCAGTGGCTGCATGCTGCTAATGCTTCCTACACCTGAATGCTTAAAATACAGCCCAGAAAGTAAAAGATGTTTAAAAATTATTTGACAGATGTAAAGTAAAGAATATATTTGCCAGGACAAAGCTCCTCAAAGTTACCCAAGTGCCATTTTCTCCAGTGTCCAACGTAAGAGGAGAATATGGTATCGTGGTTCCTCCCGAGGAACAGAAGGTGGTGCACATCAGGTAGAATTGAAATTCATTTTCTTCCCCAGACAGCTGGCAAGGTGATTCGCAGAAGGTGACAATCAGGCTCTGCACAGCACCAGCAAAGTAGAGGATGCATGGCATGGAGCAACGTTAATGATTTCTGCAGACCCCAATTTTCACCCAGGCAGAAAAAATGCCAAACAAAGCACAGCCACAGGCTGGCACAGCGGCTCCACGTGGCGATTCACGAACTGCACCGACTGATCATTATTGCTGCGGGGAAAAAATGCACCAGAGGCATCAAAAGCCTGGCTACTGGCATGCTGTGCTCCCTTCTTCCTCCATTGCACCTGCAATAGCCGGACTTTCACCAAAAGCTGTACTTCTGGAGGAGTTTGGAAGTGGTTAACTTCACTTTTTTCCCATTGAGAGTGACGTTCCCCTCCTACCCTTCCCAAAAACAAAGGATTCATTAAAGCAGCATTGATCTTCCATTCCTTATATTAGCTTCTATTTGATCTGAAAGCTTAATAAACTATTTCTGGCATACAATGAAATATTGTGAGTCAAATTCAGATGAGAGTTCGCAAGCAGTGTCTTTCTTAATTACAATCAAAATGCTTACGCAGGGAAATTCCAGAGTCAGCTTTCCATTTCAGTACTAGTGAAGAGCTCGTGGAAGTAAGAGAGAGTCCACCCTGAATGCAAGCTTGTCAACCCACTCGTCCGCCTGTCTTTCTGCACTAGTGTGGATGTGCCTTCACTACACGGAGCCCCTAAACAAGGTGGTGTTCTGCGTTTAACCAGCCACCTCCTAAGACGAGGCATCTCCTTTCATCCCCCTTTTTTCACCTTTTCTGTCAAGGGGCAACAGCAGCAGATCTGAGAGGGCATCTCACGAAGGACCATGCTCCCTCCCTGCGGGCTCCTTTGCTTCCTCCTCCCGCTGTCGACGTCACCACCGAAAGCGCTTACAGTTAATCAGTGCAGTTAATCATTATGGATTCACTCCAAAATAAAAAAGATTTCAAGGTTTATACTTCAATATAAAGCTCAGACTCAGCTGTATCCAGTTGTTACCTGAAACAGCTAATGCAGAAAAAAATCCCTATCAGGAAAGTATCAGAAGTACAATAGATACCTAAATGTGTATATTGGAACGTTTGTGAAACAGAAAATTCCAATTCAAGTTATATTTATAATTTATTTTCAGTGGGGAAAAAAATAATAAGTCTTTAATCTGCAGTTGAGCCCTAAATGTTTTTTTTTTTTTTTTTGAAAGCGAGCACAAAAGAAACAGGAATATAGTGAAGCTGAAGCTTGATTTTCAATCTGAAAGTACTTCAGGGAACAATTTTCCTGCTATCTACTGCAGCTTTGGGTATGTTATTTTGTTATTAGTCCAGGAACAACTTTTTTTTTTTTTTTTTTCTTTCTTTTTTTTTTT